>BMAU01003262.1:0-11535 GCA_019973935.1 Trichonephila clavipes | reverse complement strand
TTTTTGAAGTGGTAAAAACTTCATAAAATTTAAATTAAATAATATAAAGATGGGAAAAATGAAATTTACCAACTTATAAGTATCGCATATTTAGATCCCTTTAAATTTGAATATATATATATTTTTTTATGTTAAAAATTCGTATATTGGATACACAGTATCGAAAATAAATAACATACAAATTCATATTCGACCCATAAATACTCATAAATAAATGCATTACACACTCATCTAGCTGTTATATTCTCAAATTTGATCCAGTAACAGGTTCAAAAATGAGTATGCGTTGTTTACAATTTTGAGTACGCAGTCGTTGCCAAAGATGAGAATGGGCTTTTCTCAAATTTGAGTATGTTTGCATCGGAGCTATTTTGAGTATGTGACGTATTCAAAAGTGAGTATTTTGTTCTCCGTTCTGAATACCGGTTTCTCGCAGTGAAGAACTAGGTATTGATCTGATAAGTGGCCCACGCTTATTGGTCTTATTTGTCTGTTTCTCACCCTGATCATTTTTTAAAAAAACTTAACCCTTTTTCCTCCAACTCACGCTTTACTTCTGACCCTTTCTTTTACCATCTTGCGGCCTCCTTTGATCTCCGTTGCTCTGTCAAAATCACTCGATTCATCGCGTAAACTACCGTTATCCGAACTACCAGTTCGTATCTCCGTCTCGTCACATTTCCTATGACGATATATTCTGTCCTGATCTACATTAATCCTTACTCTTTTACCCGCCTTCCATACCACTACGTTGTTATTCTTTACATCTAATACTCTATACGGACCTTCAAATTTTTGGTTTAAATTTAGCTTCCACTTTTCTTGTTGCCGAACTTAAAGGATGTGTTGCTATCAAAACCCAACCATTCACCTTAATTTTCAAATCACGCCTGCGTCTATTATAATATTTCTCCCATTTTTAATGCTTAGCTTTTATGTTTCGTCTAGCCTCCTCAAACAATCTCTCAATATCTCCTACTTGCCGAATTCCGTTCCATCTGATACCATCACTAATTTCTGAAAAGGCATAATAAACTTTCGACCTAAATAATTCTGCGGGGATTTCTCCCGTTGTTTCGTTTACTGCCGTACGAATAGCATAAGCAAACTCACGTAAAAACTGGACCCATGTGTCATGTTGCTCAGTGACATAATTTGCATTCATTTGCACCAGATCGCGATTTACGCGTTCTGTTCTATTTGCTTGAGGTCTATATACAACAGTCTTCACATGTCTTATGGTTAATCTTTCACTTAAATTTTCAAAAATATTGGAGATAAATTGGGGTACGTTATCACTAATTAATTTTATTGGAGCTCCAAAACGCGATATATAATTATCAAAAAAATTATCTGCTATAACTCGAGGTATGATTTCAGCCCACTTGCTGAAATGATCCGCAATTACTAATAAATATCGGTTACGTCTTACTCTCGACACAGGATATGGACCTAACAAATATAACGTAACTATTTCATTTGGATAATTTGATACAATTGGAATTAACTGACCAGCTGGTAACGCGTTTTTATAATTATTAACTTGGCACATATGTAATGTAGAGACATATTGATCAATAAATTTTCTCATATACGGGAAATAACAAACATCCCTTATTTTATGATAAGTTTTAAAATGACCTGCTAATGGCTTGTCGTGAAATCTCTCATTATTTCATTCTTTTTAGATTTTATAATGTATACTGGCATTTCTCCTAATGACGTTGCATATTTCGTATAAAATAACAAGCCTAACAAGCGTTCTCGCATATTGTCGCATTAACCCAACTCTATCTTTTGGGTTTTCCATATCCCTATAGATATGACCTGATTATTGCATAATGAACTTTCTCTCCTATTATACTTTCACTTGGGTTTCTCGACAAAGCGTTAGTACTGCATTTTTGAGTTCGGAATGATGCTCTTATTCTATCGTAAATTCTGCTAATTTTAATGCCCATCTGATTATTTTATTTGACAAATTTTTTACCATGTGTTAAACGTGTTAACGCAGCGTGATCCGTAATAACCTTAATCGGCAAAGAACAATACGTTTGAATTTATTCAGACCCCAAACCACTAACTAAACATTCCCTCTCTCTCTCTGTTGCTCTCTCTGTTACCGTGTAATTCCTCTCCGCAGTACAAAGCGTACGAGAAGCAAATACTACTGGTCTTTGCTCGTGGTTTATAACTGCTCCTACCCCTATTAAGATTGCATCCGTAAATAACTCAAAAGGTTTTTTTTAAATCTGTCAATTTTAAAACTGGCGCTTTTGTTATGGCCACCTGGACTACGTGGAATGCTTTCGCGCCTCAATCGACCAAATAAATTTTTTGAAATTTTCGTTTAAGATTATAAAAGATGTTCGCAAAGCTCGGCATTATTTTTAATAAATTTTTTGCGTACCATTGGGACATTCAAATTTCGACACCTCTTTTGAATTATGTGGTGGTTTTATTTCAATTATATAGCTTGAACTTTTGTTTCATCGGTTTTATTCCCTCTTTATTAATAAATTAAACCCAAATATTTTTAACTCATCACAACCAAATTTACACTTATCTTTATTCAATGTTAACCCCGCTCATGTAATAATCGAAAAACTTCTTTCAAATGCTCAACATGTTGAATGAATGATGGAGAAGATATAATCACATCGTCCATATAAACATTCACAAAACTTCCCTATCACGAGTTTGAGAATTATATCTGTTGCTTTCTGAAATTGAGGACCGCCTGAGGAAGCCAAATGGCATTCTGCGAAAAGCGCGTGGTGCATTTTTCGTGACAAACCCAGTCTTAACTATATCACTAGGGTTTACAGCCATTTGAAAATATCCTGACCTAAGGTCGAGGGCTGACATTATCGGTGTATGGGGTATGTTCATTATTAAATTGTCGATTAAAGCTAAAAGGGTACCGAGGATATTTTTAATCGCATTAAGTTTCCGATAATCGACAGCAAATCTATACGCTTCGGATTATCCGGCGGTAACCCCATTATTCTTTCTACATAACACAACTGGTGATACATGCGGGAATTGAATGGGAATTATAGTTCCTTCTTTTTCTACATTTTTGTGTGTACGTGATAATCGAGAATCTCCTGTTTCGCCTATCATACCGATACGGCCGGAAACAACCGGTGGGTTATCTCCCGTGTCAATCTCATGATATAAAACATGCGTAAGCCCTGGTTTATCTGAAAAAAATCCTTGAAAACTGTCAAACAAATCTTGTAATTCCCGTTTCTTCAATATATCTTGTTTTAGAAAGATATATTCCTACTTTTTCTACCTCAACCGTTTTAACGACCTTATCAATCTGCGAATCCGGAATCGCTCAAGATTTCCGATCAAAGTCTAAAATAACCTTTGATCCACCTATGAAATCTATCCCAAGAATACATGGGTATTCCAGTCTGCAACACATGGAACAACCATGGTCTTTCAAACTCCCTTATTCGAATATTTAATTCCACAACTCCAATATTTTGACATTTAGCTCCCTGTGCCGTGATCACCCGAGTACTCGATTTCTTTACTTGCTTATAAAAAAAATATTTTCGGTATGTCTCCTCCGATATAAATGATTTCTCCGCTCCAGTGTCCCATAATGCTTTCGTAAAAGTCTCGTTTAATAAAATAGGAACATATGGAAGTTCCACCGGAGACATGCATATTGCTGAAAGTTTAACCGGTAACTCATTTATTGATCACCTTTAACATCACTCACTTTCAAAATATTTAATCATCCCATTTGTCTTTTATCGCCTCGATTAAAATTTTCCCTGGAACCCCTATTTCTTTCGGCCCCTCTACTAAAATCGTTATTTTGACCTCGATTTCTAAATTGATATCCCCTATCGTTAAATCTTCGATCATCGTTTTGAAACCTATTCCTGCTCTCGAACCACTGATTTCCCTGACGACTATTCTCATAGTTACTCCTATAATCAGTTCTACCATTATTCGGTCTACGCACCACTTCAGAATTTCTTTAATTTCATCGATTATTACCAACATTAGTTATCCTACGCTCATTCCAACCTCGTCCATCCACTTTATCACTATTTCTCGAACCCCGTATTGCCTTGCCTGAATATCTCTTTCCTCAAACTCATCTAGAACCTCCAACAATTGGACCGTGTTTTATGGGTTACGCAATTCTACATAATCTTGGACTTGTGGTTCAAGTCTAACAAAAATATGGTCCACAAGCGCTTTCTCTGACATCCCCAGTTCTAATTTTTTGTGTGTTTTCAATAAATATTAAACAAAATCCGTCGGCTCCTTGTTCTGTCTTTGCTGTGACGCGTAAAAACGTGTCTAAAATTCTTTCCTATTTTGGATGGCAGGGAATACCTTTGACAATGCCGCTTTCAGCTGCGCGAAGTCCGTGGCGGTATTTTGCACTAACGCTGATCCGAATATTTGGTACCAATCTAGGGCTCTCCCAGGAGATGACCTTTCATATAAGCACACGATAAATCACTGGGTCTCTCAAGTAATTTGATTTAATTGTCAATACACTCCAAAAACTCGGTTACGTTCTCAGACCCAGAAAAGTACACTTCTGGCCAAACATTAAACCCTCTCGCGTTTCTCATCCCGGGGTCATATAGATTAAACCGAGTTGTGCGCCATTGTGATGTTCCTCCTCTTGGAAGAACATCTCTCGAAATATCAGCGTGAGCTAGATGCGTAGGATTAACGAAAGAACTAGGATCAAACATTATCTTAATATGACTTTATTAGGATATTCAACTTAAACCTTTAACAAATTAAATTATAATTAATATGACAGAATCTACGATGGTAAAATACGTAACACACAATATATATATATATATATATAATAAGACTTAATCTAATTCAGACCACTATCAATAAGCGAACCGCCTAATCTCCGATTCTAATATTAAATAATCAATCCCACCTTATTACACCTTGGAGGAACGATCAATTTTGTTATATGCTTAATTTTGTCTTTGTATGCACTGGTGTGCAAATTGGCCGTTTCATATACTCGATCCCTAATAACTTGTACTCACGTCACGCAAAACTCATTCAGACTTGAACCACGAACAGTAATAACCATCAACTGCCACAAACTAACTTCAATTTTCAAACATTACCTTACATTGCCATTCCGCTTACTCCAAGATCCTATAATTAAAATTTTGTTCATTAGCATCTTTCATTCACACTTCACTTCTTGGATTTGGTTGGAAAAGAGCTGCCATTAATTCGGGCCCAAAGAACATTTTAAAGAAAAGACGCGTGAGACGTCACACCTTCAATGATAGAAAATGCCAGACAGTAATTTTTAACAGAAAAAAAAAGGCAAACTTAGATACAGAGACTTTAAAATCGCGATACTGCCATATTTACTCGAATCTAAGCCGCACTTTTTTCACGATGTTTATGCTGCTAAAAATTGGGTGCAGCTTAAAATCAAAGACGGAAAAATTCATCACAGGGGAATATTGAACAAGATATTGTCGGATAGAAAAAAATACAGGTTCTCGTTTATTTTTTAAAAGTTATACATATACGTATACATAAGACTCCTCTCCTAACTACCACACCAACGGGGAGGCCGTTGAGCTCTCGACAGATTTAACGTGCATCGCTTCCCTACCCGGCGGGTCTTCAGCGGTAATAGGCCCTAACTCATAGACACGCCAATCACGGGTCTCTTATGATGACCACTAGGCTACAGCGGACACTTTTTACTTTGTAAATATATCAATAACACATTTTGCAGTATTTTTTAAAAAAATTTCACAAAAATGTGCTTAGAATTTGGATGCGGCATAGAAACAGAGCATAATTAATTGAAAAAATAAGCACACATGCAGAAAATATTTAAAACATTCCTAAATCGGAAAGTTCATTAGACTTGAGATGTTAAATTTCTGTACATCATTAATCTTTTCCATTGTCCATTATTTGTAACAATTTGCAAGTTACCATAATTTCAGCTGGCGACTATATTTCAGAAAGATATCGCCAAAAATAAGTCTTCGTAGACAAGAATAAATTCGCCTTTCAAACCGTGGTGGCGCAATCTGTTAGAGATAGTCCGAACTACCTCAAAAATAATTCAGAATGAACTTTAAATTTAAAAAAGTTAATTAATTAAAAAGCATAAAATATAATTCTGGCTTCACCTGTCAAATGAGGAAAGCATGCTTTTATATACTATTTAATACTACTCGAAAAAATAAATTTTTTTGTGCTAAAATGTGTTTCGCGTTTTCTCATCTCTTATACTTTAACACAGAAAATTCAAATTTCATTTTGCAATAATGCTGAAAACTGCATATTTTTTTGAAAAATCAAAGAACACCATACTTTAAACAATTATTTTCTCCAGATCCATAAAAATTTATATTATTAGAACTTTTCCTGTCCACAAATGTACTTCCCGTTTGATCCCTATTCTTTAACATTGACCGAAAACAGCCTTCATGCAGATTCCGACGATGAAAATGAAATGGATGATGCAGCTCCTGTTCCCACATAATAAGAAATGAGGAAGGTCGTGAAAAGAATGCTCAATTACACTCATGTCCATAAATAAAGGATAATGAAGTTCAGGCAAAGAAACAGACAGAAGCAAAACAAATTTGACTTATTTGTAAAGTCTATTTATTAAACAAAAGGTAAAGAGCAAAAAGGATACTATATGTTTGACATAATTAATAAAAATTGCGAATTTTACTCCCTGGAGCAAATTTCAAAAAAGAACCTATTTTCAAAAACAGTATAACATGATTAATACGGTGTATGTCTCCCGGACGATGCAATACAGGCCTTACAACGCCTAGGCATGCTGAGTATCAAACTTATCAATCTGATCTTGAGGAATATTACACCACTCATCAAGCAATGCCCTCCGATGTTCCGGTAGATAGGTGGGAGGGGGTTGACGGGCTGCAATTCGTCAGCCAAGCATATCCCACCATGCTCTATTGGATTCAAGTCCGGTGAGTATGCTGGCCAATCCATACGGGTGATATCCTCCGATTAAAGGCATTCGTCTACAATGTTTGCACGGTGAGGACGGGTGTTGTCATCCATAAACAGACATTCAGCACCCATGGCGCCCCGAAACAAACGTACATGTTGTTCCAGAATGACATCCCGATAGATGTGGCCTGTAATCGTTACACTCTGAACATGCAGATCAGTTCTGGAACCAAGAATAATTCCTCCTCAAACGAGCCATCCTTCACCAATGTAACGGTATCGTTCAATGTTGTTTCTCTTGATGGTAACGAGTACCTGTGTGTGGCGCTCTCCATATTAAAGTCCGGCGAGAATCAGACTGCAAACTAAACCTGGACTCGTCGGAAGACATCACACAAGAACACTGTTGTGGTGTCCACAATAAATGCTCTCTACTCCAGGTTAATCACAGGCGATAGTAAGTTGCGGTAAGTGGAACACATCTGACAGGCCTACGAGCATATAGACCGATGCGTGTCTGTACACGGTCTGCCTTGAAACTGTCGTACCGGTAGCTGAAGAGAGATGACGAGACAGGCCTGATGCTGTGCTCCGTCTGTTTCTTTTCGCAGTAACTGCCAAATACCGGTCCTTATTTGGCGTTGTAGTTTGGGGGCGACCTGTGCTGTAACATCAACTCACATTACCATAATCTTGGAATCGTTGCCAAAGCCTGGAGATGACACTCTGGGCGATTCCAAGTTCCTCAGATACTTCCAAGCTGGGTACGTACACATTCCAATCGTACAATAATTCTACCACGTAAGAAATCGTCCAAATGCTTCCTTTGTGCCATAATTATGCGGTTATAGCACAGAAAGGCTTTTAAAGCGCTTGTAAACAATTTTACTTCTTTGCCACCATTCCTTATATACCCCTCTCTTACACTATCGTCATTGTGACGTACTATCCGCGCAATCAGGTGGTTTCCTGTAATTTGCATATTCTTCTTCAAGATGTGTGTGATAATTTACACACACACACACACACACACAGGTAAAATTTTTATTTTAGAGTCCAATTTCTATGTGATTCTGAATTATCCTTAATTCATGGACATGAGTGTATTTAGACACAATTTTCTAGCGGTGAAATGAATAATAAAATGTACTATATCGAACAATTTGATGCTATAATAAAACGCCGCAAAGGAAAATATCAGATTATTTTCACAAGAAACTCAATAAATGTTTTGTTTTTTAGAAAATTTGTGGAAAATTGATCAAAATATTCAAACTCATATTTAGATTTAATCTTGTTATATTAACTTCTCAACAAACGCAGACACAAAGATTTGTTTTAATGTACTTTTTACTAAGTTATTTGATACTTTCGATTTTCTTTCATCCATGACCACGCCACTTCTTTACATTCTGCCATACAAACAAAGCGGCCATGAAGTTTTTTTGAGACAAAAGGCCTCACTTATTTTAATCCAAATATTAATTTATTAAGTGCTGAATGGTTTCAGAATTTTAATTGTATTTCAGACTGAAATCAGTATTATTTATAATTCATTTGGACTTGCTTGTTTTTTTTTGTTTCAAATTTATTTAAACGCATTTTAATTTTAATAAAGCAAATAGTTCTTTTCAAAACTAAAGATCATTTCAATATGTTTGGTAATAACTTTAACAAGTATGGATCTTATAACAGCAAAATATAGAGAAACTCAAAATCACCATATTTAAGGGATAGATATGTTATTTACGAAAATAATACCAAACGCGGTCAGATTTCACCTGAAACACCACCTTTCATGAAAAACTACAATTCTTGGATTTTACAGCAAGGCCAGAAATTTGACATTAGTATGACATTTTTCCAACCGGAAGCAAGTTGCATTTCAACACACAAGCTATGTTTCCTAAATTATTATACAAATTCAGAGTAAAAGCTATTCGATCTCGGTTATCAAACACCACCATTCCATGGGGTACTCTGTAAAAATTGAACTTTTTATGTTTTTTTGACAAGATATGGAACTGTTTTCACAAGTTTTCAAAATGAGGTTGTAAACTTGTGGGTTCCTTTCGGATCGTGTTCGAATTGTGAAAAGAAAATAATTGCAGTCAGGATTTTGTCCCTCTTTTTTTTTATTCCACACCTTCTATGGTACATTTCTTAAAATAAAGAATATATTAAGATGCTACAAGATTACAATACATCGTCCAGCCGTATCTTCTTTTTTTGGACCACCTTTTTTTCGCTACCGCTTTCCTTTTCTCCCTCGTTCCGACCCTCTCTCTCCTTTCGTTGCTCGGTCCTTCTCTCTATGGTGTGTCTCGTTCGACCTGTTGCCAGGATCTGGCAGTAGATCCTTACACGCCCCACCTAAGAGTAAAATCTGCCCCTTGTGGCTGATTTTACCATTTCAGACAACAGGAACAGAAAATTCACAAACCGTGAAACAGAAAATTCACAAACCGTGAAACAGAAAATTCACAAACCGTGAAACAGAAAATTCACAAACAGAACACACAATAATTGCAACTGTCAAATGTCTTGATGATTGTTTAGTCGAAGTTCCTTAAAACAAACACATGAAATAGTATCAATAGTTCACCCAATTGAAATAAGTGACTATGTTCCCAGAAAGATCTAAACTGTAATGGGATTGCAAACAGATACATAGAAAACACATTATACAAAAAAAACACTAAATATATACAATACAGTTCTTATCTTAATCTAGACAATGTTTATTTCGTTAACTCATGAATGAATGCTCAATAAGTTCACTAAATCTATATTAAGTACACAGTAAAAACTTTCCTACGGCTCTAATTTGCCTTTGGCCGGTATGATTTCCGACCCAACCCATCTCACCCATTCTAATACACAGTTAATTTGTTTTACACGATTTTTCCAAATTTGCCTCAGAATGTCTATATCGACTATTCGAGATAGAACAAACTGCTCTAACATTCCAAAAACCTGAGCCGTTAAATTACATCCATAAGAAGTGTATACAATCTCTTAAACCTCATTTTTTTAGTCATGTAAATTCCAAACAACATAACGCCCGCGGCATAATTCTTCGTGAGGGAACGACAAAAAAATACCACTTCCACAAATCCAGTACCGTGACCCACGATGCTGCGCTATTCTTTTCTACAAAACCTTCCCTTTTCAACAAAAGATAAATCTCGGTTCTCGAAAATATGTTTAACAAAGCTTCACAGGTTACCTTCGCACTGAGACTAGTCAACGGCACAGCCTCGCCCCACCTAGTGTGTTGATCAACCAGACATAAAATATATTTATGTCCCTTTGAGCTTGGCGGATCAATTGGACCTATCAGATCCATATTAACCACCTGAAATGGCAATTCAGGCCTTGCCACAGGTGTAACGGATGATCGGTCTTTAATCCTAACCAATCGAGTGAGCTGACACTCTTTACATGACTCAAAATTTCTTCACGTCGACCCTCAGACCCTCCCAAAAGAAAGAATACTTGATTCGTTCAAGCGTCTCATGAACACGGAAGTATGCGCTAGCTTCAACACCTCAGTTCTTCTGCATTTCGGAATTACCAGTTGCCCAATACTCTCCCCTAGTATTTTATCTCTATGAAATAGATACCCATCAACTTCATAGTAGTTTCCTTTGCCTTCCTTAGCATGCTTCCAAGCCAATGCTAACTCGGCACAACACTCCTGCTCGGAACGAAAACTATCAGCCACCATGCTTCCTTTATCCATCTCAGCGGTCACCTCCTCATCTTTAGTAACCAATTTTCCCACTGCATTCCGACATAAAGTAATATTCCTTTGAGAATACTCAATGTGCTCCTGTGCTTTCTCTGGCAGAATACCCAATGAAACCTCGGTTTCATCTACATTTCCTGAGTCAACCCTCAGGTCTTGAGAGCTTTGAGCCAGTGAATTCTCTTCACTCTGGGCTCCTCCCAACATATCCAAAACATCTGGTGGGAGCAACACGTCTTCTACCAAATATTCTGCCAAAGCACATAACACTTGCTGGTGCACCACATTAACCTGGCCACCGGTAGCAAGATCAATTGGAACACATACTAAAGGACATTTAACTGCTGGACCGAAAATACCTTTCAAATAAATCGTGGAAGCTCCTTCAACCGATATTCCAGAACTAAGTCTTCCTTGATTACAGTAATTTCCGTACCATAATCCACTAAAGCATGGACTAATTTCCCATCTACGCTGATAGATGATTTCCCTAATTTACTTAATTTGTCTTCAATAGCCCCCCTAGGAATGACTTTACCTACCAAATCAACTCTAGCAGCTACCGTTCCATCTTCCAGTTCTGTCACTTCCGTTGACACCTTATTCACATTAAGTCTTTTATTATCTACCCCTTTGTTGTTCGGACAATTCCGCTTAAAATATTTATCTGATCCGCAGATGAAACAAGCAAATTTTTTAATTTCAGTTTGTGAAAGTCCCCATGGACCTCACTTTGAGAACGAGAATAAGTTGGAGTCAGATAAGAGCCAGTAGCCATTTTTATAAATAACTTTCTTTATTTG
>BMAU01003261.1:0-76793 GCA_019973935.1 Trichonephila clavipes | reverse complement strand
TAAATAATATATAAGATGGAAAAAAAACGAAATTTACCAACTTATAAGTATCACATATTTAGATCCCTTTAAATTTTAATATATATTTTTTTTTATGTTAAAAATTCGTATATTGGTTACACAGTATCGAAAATAAATCACATACAAATTCATATTCGACCCATAAATACTCATAAATAAATGCATTATTCACTCATCTAGCTGTTATATTCTCAAATTTGATCCAGTAACAGGTTCAAAAATGAGTATGCGATGTTTACAATTTTGAGTACGTAGTCGTTGCCAAAGATGAGAATGGGCTTTTCTCAAATTTGAGTATGTTTGCATCGGAGCTATTTTGAGTATGTGACGTATCAAAAGTGAGTATTTTGTTCTCCGTTCTGTGAATACCGGTTTCTCGCAGTGAAGAACTAGTTATTGATCTGATAAGTGACCCGCGCTTATTGGTCTTATTTGTGTGTTTCTCACCCTGATCATTTATAAAATTTAACCCTTTTTCCTCCAACTCACGCTTTACTTCTGACCCTTTCTTTTTACCATCTTGCGACTCCTTTGATCTCCGTTGTACTCTGTCAAAATCACTCGATTCATCGCGTAAACTACCGTTATCCGAACTATCAGTTCGTATCTCCGTCTCGTCACATTTCCTATGACGATATATTCTGTCCTGATCTACATTAATCCTTACTCTTTTACTCGCCTTCCATACCACTACGTTGTTATTCTTTACATCTAATACTCTATACGGACCTTCAAATTTTGGTTTAAATTTAGCTACCACTTTTCTTGTTGCCGAACCTAAAGGATGTGTTGCTATCAAAACCCAACCATTCACCTTAATTTTCAAATCACGCCTGCGTCTATTATAATATTTCTCCCATTTTTCATGCTTAGCTTTTGTGTTTCGTCTAGCCTCCTCAAACAATCTCTCAATATCTCCTACTGCAAATTCCATTCCGTCTGATACCATCACTAATTTCTGAAAAGGCATAATCTTTCAACCTAAAAATAATTCTGCAGGGGTTTCTCCCGTTGTTTCGTTTACTGCCGTACGAATAGCATAAGCAAACTCACGTAAAAACTGGTCCCATGTGTCATGTTGCTCAGTGACATAATTTGCAATCATTTGCACCAGATCGCGATTTACGCGTTCTGTTCTATTTGCTTGAGGTCTATATACAACAGTCTTCACATGTCTTATGGTTAATCTTTCACTTACATTTTCAAAAATATTGGAGATAAATTGGGGTACGTTATCACTAATTAATTTTATTGGAGCTCCAAAACGCGATATATAATTATCAAAAAAATTATCTGCTATAACTCGAGGTATGATTTCTGCCCACTTGCTGAAATGATCCGTAATTACTACTAAATATCGGTTACGTCTTACTCTCGACACAGGATATGGACCTAACAAATATAACGTAACTATTTCATTTGGATAATTTGATACAATTGGAATTAACTGACCAGCTGGTAACGCGTTTTTATAATTATTAACTTGGCACATATGTTATGTAGAGACATATTGATCAATAAATTTTCTCATATACGGGAAATAACAAACATTCCTTATTTTATGATAAGTTTTTTAAAACGTCCAAAATGACCTGCTAATGGCTTGTCGTGAAATTCTCTCGTTATTTCATTCTTTATACATTTTGTAATGTATATTCGCATTTCTCCTAATGACGTTGCATATTTCGCATAAAATAACAAGCCTTCAACTAACCCAAAATCTCGGGCCAATTCTTGCATATTGTCGCATTAACCGAACTCTATCTACTGGGTTTTCAAGATATCTATAGATATGACCAAATTCTGGGTCTGTGTGTTCTTTGCTCTTCTATTAACTGATCTCGTGACGAAAGTACCAAATTCCTGATTATTGCATAATGATCTTTCTCTGCTATTATACTTTCACTTGGGTTTCTCGACAAAGCGTTAGTACTGCATTTTGAGTTCCAGAACGATGCTCTCATTCTATATTAAATTCTGCTAATTTTAATGCCCATCTGATTATTTTATTTGACAAATTTTTACCATGTGTTAAACGTGTTAACGCAGCGTGATCCGTAATAACCTTAATCGGCAACGAACCTAAATACGTTCTGAATTTATTCAGACCCCAAACCACTGCTAAACATTCCCTCTCTCTCTCTCTCTGTTACCGTGTAATTCCTCTCCGCAGTACAAAGCGTACGAGAAGCAAATACTACTGGTCTTTGCTCGTGGTTTATAACTGCTCCTACCCCTATTAAGCTTGCATCCGTAAATAACTCAAAGGTTTTTTTTAATCTGTCAATTTTAAAACTGGCGCTTTTGTTATGGCCACCTGGACCACGTGGAATGCTTTCTGCGCCTCAATCGACCAAATAAATTTTTTAAATTTTCGTTTAAGATTATAAAGATGTTTGCAAAGCTCGGCATAATTTTTAATAAATTTTGCGTACCATTGGGACATTCCTAAAAATTTCGACACCTCTTTTGAATTACGCGGTGGTTTTATTTCAATTATAGCTTGAACTTTTGTTTCATCAGTTTTAATTCCCTCTTTATTAATAATTAAACCCAAATATTTTAACTCATCACAACCAAATTTACACTTATCTTTATTCAATGTTAACCCCGCTCATGTAATAATCGAAAAACTTCTTTCAAATGCTCAACATGTTGAGTGAATGATGGAGAAGATATAATGACATCGTCCATATAAACATTCACAAAACTTCCCTATCACGGGTTTGAGAATTATATCTATTGCTTTCTGAAAATTGGGAGCCGCCCCTGAGAAGCCAAATGGCATTCAGCGAAAAGCGCGTAGGTGCCATTTTTCGTGACAAACCCAGTCTTAACTATATCACTAGGGTTTACAGCCATTTGAAAATATCCTGACCTAAGGTCGAGGGCTGACATTATCGGTGTATGGGGTATGTTCATTATTAAATCGTCGATTAAAGCTAAAGGGTACCGAGGATATTTTGTAATCGCATTAAGTTTCCGATAATCGACAGCAAATCTACATGCTTCCGGATTATCCGGTGGTGTATAACCCATTATTCTTTCTACATAACACAACTGGTGACACGTACGGGAATTGAATGGGAATTATAGTTCCTTCTTTCTACATTTTGTGTACGTGATAATCGAGAATCTCCTGTTCCGCCCTATCATACCAGTACGGCCGGAAAACAACCGGTGGGTTATCTCCCGTGTCAATCTCATGATATAAAACATGCGTAACCCTGGTTTATCTGAAAAATATCCTTGAAAACTGTCAAACAAATCTTGTAATTCCCGTTTCTGTTCTTCTAAATTTGTTTTAGAAAGATATATTCCTACTTTTTCTACCTCAACCGTTTTAACGACCTTATCAATCTGCGAATCCAGAATCGCCCAAGATTTCCGATCAAAGTCTAAAATAACCTTTGATCCACCTATGAAATATATCCCAAGAATACATGGGTATTCCAAGTCTGCCAACACATGGAACAACCATGGTCTTTCAAACTCCCTTATTCGAATATTTAATTCCACAACTCCAATATTTTGACATTTAGCTCTCTGTGCCGTGATCACCCGAGTACTCGATTTCTTTACTTGCTTATTAAAAAAATATTTTCGTTATGTCTTCTCCGATATAAATGATTTCTCCGCTCCAGTGTCCCATAATGCTTTCGTAAAAGTCTCGTATAATAAAATAGGAACATATGGAAGTTCCACCGGAGACATGCATATTGCTGAAAGTTTAACCGGTAAATCATTTATAGACTGCGTCTGATCACCTTTAACATCACTCACTTTCAAAATATTTAATCGTCCTATTTGTCTGTTATCGCCTGGATTAAAATTTTTACTGGAACCCCTATTTCTTTCGGCCCCTCTACTAAAATCGTTATTTTGACCTCGATTTCTAAATTGATATCCCCTATCGTTAAATCTTTGATCATCGTTTTGAAACCTATTCCTGCTCTCGAACCACTGATTTCCCTGACGGCTATTCTCATAGTTACCCCTATAATCATTTCTACCATTATTCGGTCTACTCACCACTTTAGAATTTCTTTAATTTCATCGATTATTACCAAAATTACACATCCTACGCTCATCCCAACCTCGTCCTTCCACATTATCACTATTTCTCGAACCCCGTATTGCCTTGCCTGAATAACTTTCCTCAAACTCAGCTAGAACCTCCAACAATTGGACCGTGTTTTGTGGGTTACGCACTTCTACATAACTTGGACTTGTGGTTCAAGTCTAACAAAATATGATCTACAAGCGCTTTCTCTGAGATCCCCAGTTCTAATTTTTTTTGTGTTTTTAATAAATCTTAAACAAAATCCGTCGGCTCCTTGTTCTGTCTTTGCTGTGACGCGTAAAAACGTGTCTCAAAATCTTTCCTATTTTGGATGGCAGGTAATGCCTTTGACAATGCCGCTTCAGCTGCGCGAAGTCCGTGGCGGTATTTTGCCCTAACGCTGATTCGAATATTTGGAACCAATTTAGGGCTCTCCCCAGGAGATGACCTTTCAAATAAGCACACGATAAATCACTGGGTCTCTCAAGTAATTTGATTTGATTGTCAAAACACTCCAAAAACTCGGTGACGTTCTCAGACCTAGAAAAGTACACTTCTGGCCAAACATTAAACCCTCTCGCGTTTCTCATCTCGGGGTCATATAGATTAAACCGAGTTGGGCGCCAATGTGATGTACCTCCTCTTGGAAGAACATCTCTCGAAGTATCAGCGTGAGCTAGAGGCGTAGGATTAACGAAAGAACTAGGATCAAACATTATCTTAATATGACTTTATTAGGATATTCAACTTAAACCTTTAACAAATTAAATTATAATAATTAATATGACAGAATCTACGATGGTAAAATACGTAACACACAATATATATAATAAGAATCTTCTAATTCATACCACTATCAATAAGCGAACCGCCTAATCTCCGATTCTAATATTAAATAATCAATCCTACCATATTACAGCTTGGAGGAACGATCAATCTTGTTATATGCTTAATTTTGTCTTTGTATGCACTGGTATGCAACTTGGCCGTTTCATATACTTGATCCCTAATAACTTGTACTCACGTCACGCAAAACTCATTCAGACTTGAACCACGAACTGTAATAACCATCAACTGCCACAAACTAACTTCAATTGTCAAACATTACCTTACATTGCCATTCCGCTTACTCCAAGATCCTATAATTAAAAGTTTGTTCATTAGCATCTTTTATTCACACTTCACTTCTTGGATTTGGTTGGAAAAGAGTTGCATTAATTCGAGCCTAAAGAACATGTTAAAGAAAAGACGCGTGAGACATCATACCTTCAATGATAGAAAATGCCAGACAATAATTTTTAACAGAAAAAAAGGCAAACTTAGATACAGAGACTTTAAAATCGCGATACTGCTATATTTATTCGAATCTAAGCCGCACTTTTTTCACGATGTTTATGCTACTAAAAATTGGATGCAGCTTAAAATCAAAGACAGAAAAATTCATCGCAGGGGAAAATTGAACAAGATATTGTCGGATAGAAAAAAAATACAGGTTCTCGTTTATTTTCTAAAAGTTATACATATACGTATACATCAGACGCCTCTCCTAACTACCACACCAACGGGGAGACCGTTAAGCTCTTGACAGATTTAACGTGCATCGCTTCCCTACCCGGCGGGTCTTCAGCGGTACTAGGCCCGAACTCATAGACACGCCAATCACGGGTCTCTTATGATGACCACTAGGCTACAGCGGACACTTTTTACTTTGTAAATATATCAATAACACATTTTGCAGTATTTTTTAAAAAAATTTCACAAAAATGTGTTTAGAATTTGGATGCGGCATAGAAACTGAGCATAATTAATTGAAAAAATAAGCACACATGCAGAAAATATTTAAAACATTCCTAAATCGGAAAGTTCATTAGATTTGAGATGTTAAATCTCTGTACATCATAAATCTTTTCCATTGTCCATTATTTGTAACAATTTGCAAGTTACCATAATTTCAGCTGGCGACTATATTTCAGAAAGATATCGCCAAAAATAAGTCTTCGTAGACAAGAATAAATTCGCCTTTTAAACCGTGGTGGCGCAATCTGTTTAAGATTGTCCGAACTACATCAAAAATAATTCAGAATGAACTTTAAATTTAAAAAAGTTAATTAATTAAAGCATAAAATATAATTCTGGCTTCACCTGTCAAATGAGGAAAGCATGCTTTTTATATACTATTTAATACTACTCGAAAAAATAAATTTTTTTGTGTTAAAATGTGTTTCGCGTTTTCACATCTCTTATACTTTAACACAGAAAATTCAAATTTCATTTTGCAATAATGCTGAAAACTGCATATTTTTTTTTGAAAAATCAAAGAACACCATACTTTAAACAATTATTTTCTCCATATACATAAAAATTTATATTATTAGAAATTTTCCTGTCCACAAATGTGCTTCCCGTTTGATCCCTATTCTTTAACATTGACCGAAAACAGCCTTCATGCAGATTCCGACGACGAAAATGAAATGCATGATACAGCTCCTGTTCCCACATAAGAAATGAGGAAGGTCGTGAAAAGAATTCTCAAATACACTCATGTCCATAAATAAAGGATATTGAAGTTCAGGCAAAGAAAGAGACAGAAGAAAAACAAATAAGACTTATTTGTAAAGTCTATTTATTAAACAAAAGGTAAAGAGCAAAAATGATGCTATATGTTTGACATAATTAATAAAATTTGCGATTTTTACTCCCTGGAGCAAATTTCAAAAAAGAACCTATTTACAAAAACAGTATAACATGATTAATACGGTGTATTGTCTCTCGGACGATGCAATACAGGCCTTACAACGCCTAGGCATGCTGAATATCAAACTTATCTTGAGGAATATTACACCACTCATCAAGCAATGCCCTTCGAAGTTCCGGTAGATAGGTGGGAGGGGGTTGACGGGCTGCAATTCGTCGGCCAAGCATATCTCACATATGCTCTATTGGATTCAAGTCCGGTGAGTATGCTGGCCAATACATACGGGTGATATCCTTCGATTGAAGGCATTCGTCTACAATGTTTGCACGGTGAGGACGGGCGTTGTCATCCATAAACAGACATTCAGCACCCATGGCGCCCCGAAACCAACGTACATGTTGTTCCAGAATGACATCCGGATAGATGTGGCCTGTCATCGTTACACTCTGAACATGCAGATCAGTTCTGGAACCAAGAATAATTCCTTCTCAAACGAGCCATCCTGCACCAATGTAACGGTGTCGTTCAATGGTGTTTCTCTTGGTGATAACGAATACCTGGCGCTCTCCAGATTAAAGTCCGGCGAGAATCAGACTGCAAACTAAACCTGGACTCGTCGGAAGACATCACACATCACTGTTGTGGTGTCCACAATAAATGCTCTCTACTCCAGGTTAATCACAGGCGACAGTGAGTTGCGGTAAGTGGAACACATCTGACACGCCTACGAGCATATAGACCAATGCGCCCTAAGCGTCTGTACACGGTCTGTCTTGAAACTGTCGTACCGGTAGCTGTAGAGAGCTGACGAGACAGGTCTCTTTTCGCAGTAACTGCCAAATACCGGTCCTTATTTGGCGTTGCAGTTTGGGGGCGACCTGTGCTGTAACATCAACTCACATTACCATCAGCTTGGAATCGTTGCCAAAGCCTGGAGATGACACTCTGGGCGATTCCAAGTTCCTCGGATACTTCCAGCTGGGTACGTACACATTCCAATCGTCCAATAATTCTACCACGTAAGAAATCACCCAAATGCTTCCTTTGTGCCATAATTATGCGGTTATTGCACAGAAAGGCTTTTAAAGCGCTTGTAAACAATTTTACTTCTTTGCCACCATTCCTTATATACCCCTCTCTTACACTCTCGTCATTGTGACGTACCATCCGCGCCATGAGGTGGTTTCCTGTAATTTGCATATTCTTCTTCAAAATGTGTGTGATAATTCTACAGGTGAAATTTTTATTTTACGAGTCCAATTTCTGTGTGATTCTGAATTATTCTTAATTCATGGACATGAGTGTATTTAGACACAATTTTCTAGTGGTGAAATGAATAATAAAATGTACTATATCGAACAATTTGATGATATAATAAAACGCCGCCAAGGAAAATATCAGATTATTTTCACAAGAAACTCAATAAATGTTTTGTTTTTCAGAAAATTTGTGGAAAATTGATCAAAATATTCAAACTTATATTTAGATTTAATCTTCTTATATTAACTTCTCAACAAACGCAAACACAAAGATTTGGTTTAATGTACTTTTTACTAAGTTATGGGATACTTTCGATTTTCTTTCATCCATGACCATGCCACTTCTTTACATTCTGTCATACAAACAAAGCGGCCGTGAAGTTTTCTTGACACAAAAGGCCTCACTTATTTTAATCCAAATATTAATTTATTAAGTGCTGAATGGCTTCAGAATTTTAATTGTATTTCAGACTGAAATCAGTATTATTTAAAATTCATTTGGACTTGCTTGTTTATTTTTTTTCAAATTTATTTAAACGCATTTTAATTTTAATAAAGCAAATAGTTCTTTTCAAAACTTAAGATCATTTCAATATGTTTGGTAATAACATTAACAAGTATGGATCTTATAACAGCAAAATATAGAGAAACTCAAAATCACGATATTTAAGGGATAGGTATGTTATTTACGAAAATAATACCAAACGAGGTCAGATTTCACCTGAAACACCACCTTTCATGAAAAACTACAATTCTTGGATTTTACAGCAAGGCCAGAAATCTGACATTAGTATGACATTTTTCCAACCGGAAGCAAGTTGCAATTCAACAAACAAGCTATGTTTCCTAAATTATACAAATTCATAGTAAAAGCTATTCGATCTCGGTTATCAAACACCACCATTCCATGGGGTACTCTGTAAAAACTGAACTTTTTATGTTTTTTTGAGAAGATATGGAACTGTTTTCACAAGTTTTCAAAATGAGGTAAAAAGCTCGCATGATATAAATAGCAAGCTGGTTAGTCTTCTTATCTAAAAGGCTATGATTCTTTGCAAACTTTTCTCTTTGTTACTAAACATGCCAATAATTGAGAAAAATATTTGACCAGAGTTCATACATAATTTAATTATAAAAATCAAAATAAACACGTGCTGGAAATTTTGTTTGAAGAAAAGCGAGAGTAGCTCGAATAAAAGCCGATGATTCTTTAAGTAATATAATGTCATTGATGTGTCTCAGATGTTAGCACGTTTCAAAAGCAAGGATATATGTATATACTTTAGAATTAGTTACAGTTATTGATATCCTCAACTTTAAAGGGCTATGGCGACTGAAATCCTTTCAATTTTTAGCAGAAAATAACATGAATCTTAAGTCAAAATTGAAAAAAAGTTATTGAGCCATATTGGAATGAAAGTGATTTCGTAAACACAAGCAAGGAAACTTGATTGACAGAAATAGCACAAAATTACAAATTTTTGCACTAATTCCTTGAAAGACAATGTACCAGACCTTAAAAGAATAGAAACTGAAATCAATGCCATCCTCACGTATTGTTCTTGAACCAACAAAAAAAATCCCCAACTTATGAATGGAAGAGGAATCATTCTGGTAGTAATAAAACAGCAGAAACCAAATGCGAAACCTGAATATCACATAGCTCCGTAACAATTCATTGATACATCAAGTTATTGAAAAAATTGTGCCTGTATATTAGCACATTTACCATTAGGTTCTAAATACCACAGATGTGACAGTAGACAAACTCAAAAACTCTAATGAAAGTGTGCATAGTTGCATCTGCCAAAGAAAGTGTTTGTCTCAAAAAGACGGCTAGAATTAGTTACAGAGATATAGTGAATACCATAACTTGAGTCACATAATCTTTTGAATCAAAAGAATACCTATGTATAAATGAAAGATTTAAATAAATATTGTTAAAAAATTGAAACGATGCATTTTCCAAAACAATGCATGCACTAAAAAAGAAATATAGATACATACTACCTATTGTGTCAGTGCACCTAAATTCTTTTTTTTTTGGCGAGGGGGGGGTAAAGATTGAAAAAAATTTTATGCTAATGTGAGAATAAAACTTTTTTTAATTTGTAATATTCTAATGAAATATTTTCTTACAATTTATAGTGATCAATGAAATGCATTCTAGGGTTAATGTAATAATAATGTACATACTACCAATTTCCTGGGTATAATGAAGGAGTTCTCAAATTAGTTTCATAATTATTTAAACAAAAAAAGCCTTGATGTTACCATCTAACAAAAATTACAGCATAAATTATGCCTATTCTACGAGCATATCTATTATTTTAAAGTTATTCTATGTCAAATTTGTGATTAGCAATTTTAAAAAAAACCCTAAATTATGCATTAAATTAAAGATCTACTTCGAAACCAAAACTAAAAAAGATCAATACTTCGAAAATTTTATCCAATTATCACAAAAATGTACAAAAGTTTTTTCTAATAAGGGATTATTTCTTGGATATATTGCAGTAATAAGATTATTTGAAAGAAGACATTTCTGCTCAATTCTTCTTACTTTAAAATTAACTTCCTGATGGGTATTGTTTTCACACCAATAAATTGATCAAGTAGTTTTGCTTAATTACATGCCAAAATATCAACATGTGCCGATATTATTGCTGGTTTTAAGTTCCAGGTGTTTTCTAAGAGTAAAAGCATATTCTTGATATTCCTTAAATTTTGAAATGTACTTTTAAATTCATTGGATAAAGCTGCTGTATAATTTGAAATTATTGTAGTTTTCCTGTAAAATATCAAGACCATATGGTTCAACTTTTGTCACAGTTTGAAAAATTGAGCATTATTTGATTCTGTGCTTCACTAGAAACTAATCAATATCACAATTGTCTTGAAACAACCTTAAAACAATACATTTCAACCATAAAATAGTCATTATTCCAACTCAGTTCAATACTCTGAATGCCCTGTGGCTACTCCAGTGTATTTGTTATTACTAATTATTAGAGTTACAAATAGAAAAAAAATATCTTGCAAATCATACAGTAAAATTGATAGATTTGATTACTGGAATTTCCTGCTAAATTTTTACTGCATTAATACATCTTTTTTATACTTAATCCGATATTTTTTTTTTTTTTTTTTTTTTTTTTGCCAATAAAAGTAAAGAGTGGAAAAAAAGTTTCTATTTTGTATTTCTCTTTTGTGCTGAACTTAACATGCATATTTGCATGATGAAGGATATATATCCATCATACAATTTTTTAAATACTTTATAATATACATTTATCCTAAAAAAATTTTAAACACTTTTCCTTCAATCTAGAGCAGGAATTCTCACGCTGGTTTTTTTCACAAGAAAAAAACATGCAAAAAAAGGTTAACACAAGAACCATTGTGCATCATCACATTGAAAGTAAACCCACATATTTTAGATTTAAGAGTGTAAATAGAAAATATAACTATGTTTTCACATAGTAAAGAAAACGAAATCATATTAATTTTTGTTCCCTTAATTACCTTACTTTAATCATTTGAAAAAAAAACGTCCTTTAAATATTGTGAGTATAATATCAAATTAGATAAAAAAAAACTTTTAGAAAAACCTTTTTCTTAGGTTTTCTATATGCTACAAAAACATAAGTATTAACAATAAAAGAAAGGACATGCAACAATATTTCATAATGAAGATTTTTCATTCATAACCAAAGTAAAATACATCTAAGCGAAATGCCTTCAAAGAAAGCAATGCTGCGTATTTCATAGACACAATATTTTCTCTTCCTACAAAAATGTGCTCTTTGTAACCAGCTTAAGAAAACACCTAGTAACACATTTTATAAAAAAATTTTCCTGATATGAATTCTTAAATGTTTCATTAAACTACCATTTCGAAATAAACTCTTGTTGTGTATTTTACAAACATAAGGCTTCTCCTTTGTATGAACCGTAAATGTATTTTTAAACAACCATTGTGAGAAAATCCCTTATTGCACACTTCATAAACATAAGGCTTTTTCTTTATAAGGATGTATGGATCTGAAAATGTATTTTTAAATTATCACTGCAGTAAAAACCCTTGTTGCACATTTCACAAACCTAAGGCTTTTCAATTGTATGATTAAGTAAAGGGTGTTTTTAAACAAGCAGATTTATAAAATCCCTAGTAGCACATTTCACAAACATAAGGCTTCTCCTTTGTATGAATAAGTAAATGTGTTTTTAAACTACTAGCAGAATAAAATTCCTTGTTGCACATTTCACAAAGTTAAGGCTTCTCCTTTGTATGAATAAATAAATGAGTTTTTAAATTACCAGCTTGAGAAAATCCCTTGTTGCACACTTCACAAACATAAGGCTTTTCCTTTGTATGAATACATAAATGTGATTTTAAACTACCAGCTTGAGAAAATCCATTGTTGCACACTTCACAAACATAAGGCTTTTTAACATCATGAACATGTAAATGATGTCTTGAGTTAATTTGAGTGAAAGCCATTTTACTAATCTAAAATGTACAAGTTTTTTTTACACACATGACAACAAAAATCTCTATTTCAATTCTACAATGAAGAAAATGAGTCTTGCACTCTAGCTCAAAATATTTTATGTTAACATCCTTCTGTAAAAGAAAAAAAAATGCATTGAATAATAATGTAGAACACGTACAAGCAGAAGTTAATGCTTCATAAAATTTACGAAGTAAAAATATTGATCTTGTTATCACAGCTTAAAACAACCAGCTAAGAATTTTTATTCTGATATCTGAAGAAATTAGCAGGCTTTTAAATAACCTTTTTGTTAAATCAATCAAAATCTAAAATATATATTAAATATTGGTTTTTAAAAATATGTTCATGTAATACTTTATCATGACAATTAGGTTCTAGTGAGCAATATATAGGAAACTGAAGACATATCACAACAAAATATAAATATCTGCTTGAAGGAGAATTCCATTGGGTTATGTACTGTGTTTATGGTACACAAAAATTAAGCTTATATAAAATTGGAAAGAAAAAAAACACTGTGCAATACATTTTTGATGGAATATTAAATTCTGATTTAAAATACTAAAAATTAAAAATATGCTACTCTACATCATTGATTTTCAAAACAATCTATATTGAACCCCAGTGGTCCATGATTGCCAGCAAGGGATCCACATTTTTTGGAGAAAAAAACTGAGTCTTTGTTTATTTTCAAAGAATGGAATATCCCATTTATAGATGTTATCTATTTATGTACAAAATATTTTATTATACTATAAATACATATTTATCTCTCTATCTATTCTATTAATATTAAAGAGTAAACAAAAGTTCGAGAGTAAACGCTCCAAAGGTACCAAAAGATGGAAAATAATCAGAAGAATCCATCTTGACCATTTAAATTCCTAAATCACAATTAATTAAAAATAAATTAATTGAAAATGGTTAAAATGAATGATTATAATGTTCAGACACTCCAAAAGATAGCAGGGGGTAAAATTTCCAACATTTCTGTTGTTTATAAAACTGTATTCCTTTCTTCCGTACCACAGTGAGAATAAATATAAAATAAATCCTGAATAGGATATACAGTTTATTTTACCACAGTATTTTTAATGATGTTCAAAATAACAATACTTAGCTCTTTTTGCAATTTTTTTATAAATGAGTTAGTTTTGACACATTTTCAGGAATATCAAGCCTACAGCCTGAAAAAGTGCCAGCTTTAATTTTATAAACAGGTGATTTAAAACATTGGATTCCAAATAACTTTTCACAATTTTTGAAATTTGAATTAAATATTTAATAACTTCAGTATTTCTGAAAATAATTACATTAAACTTTTTCCCCTTGTTCCAAACCTTTTTATCCTTATTTTGACAAAAGACTGAAACATTTGCTACAATAATAATGCATTAGCAATACACTGCGTCATCCAATGATATCATTTAATTGTTAAAAATCTGAGTGGTAGATTGAATGAATCTTCTCAAGTAGTCATGAAAGCAGTAAACTGAATCAAAGGCAATGCATTGAATACATGCTTATTTGCATAAATGTGAGAAGAAAACATTTGAGAACTTTAATCATTAACTCATTCACACCAAAGTACTGCTTTTAAAAGGCTTATATTTGTAAAGATATTTTTTTTCCTGCACGTTTGATGACTGATTGAGAGTTTTGTAATGTTAAAGATCAGATTTTTTAAAAAAACATTGAATTAAGTGGAAACTAGATTTTACCTACGAAACAAATTTATTTACTAAATTAAATGAAATTAACAAGCAGTTACAAGGCGACAACCTCAATTTAATTAAACCAAAGACTATCATTTTACCATTTCTTGCCAGAATTAAGCTAAAGGAGTATAATATTGGAAGTCATGAATTTTCCCAGTTTCTCAATCTGCCAGGAACATGGCATTTCAAACTGCATTAACTATTTAAATGCCCATGATTCAGATTTTGAAATTAGATTTGAGAATGTTTTGACCATGGTAACTGCAGAACTTCTTTAGAAGGCACTTAATTTATATGGCCACATTGAAAAAAAAATGTTACATTCACAAGAGGAACTTATCGGGATAGACTCTAATGAAGATGTTAAAATACAACTTAGAAATGGATAATAAGCAAATTTGGCTTTAAAAAAGACAATGTTATTATTTCCGAATTAAGGAAAAGCATAATAAGGATTTTAATTGCTTTTTCTCATGAAAAGAAATTTCAGCATAATTGTGAATCTCAAAAAAAAAAAAAAAAAATACTGGACTAATAAGTAAAGTGATTTAGGGTTAGACCTAAGATAATTGATGCCAAATGTTGTAAAATTGTTAAAATGTATCACATTCATTCTTCTCATCAAAATAATTATGGTTTTTATTATTTGCTTGATTTTTTTATGCAAGAGGTAATTATTTTAATTTAATAAATAAATGTTTAAATTTAACAAGTGTCTAAGTTTTTAAAGCTACACTTCACTACAGTTACAAATTTGTTGTTGTTGCTTATGCTGCTTGATCAACAGTAACATCAGATCAAGGCCCACAAAATACATCGTGGCAAGGGGCTATTAGTAAGCCTATCATCAGCTGTAGCTTTTGAGCACCATAGAGGTAACAGTATAATTTGGCTCAGTTCCAACCAAATTTGGAGAAAGAACAACTCGGGGGTAATCAGAGGCCATCCACTTCCCTTCCCTTCCCTTTCCATTAACCTCACAAGAGGACTTGCAGCTTGACAGTTATTAAGAGTACCAGGATGCTGCAAAAGCACTATACATTTACAAACATCCATACCTGATCTGGGATTCAAAACCAGGCCCTACAGCACAACAGTCAGCGTCATTCACCACTGTACCGGATGACGGCATAGTTACAAATTTAAATCTTTTAAATTAAGTAGCTCTTATATCTGCCATAAAAAACATTTAAGTTCATTAATTTGCAAAAATTCAACATGCAATAAGCAGTGGTGTACACTTAACCAGAAAACATACCAAGTAGTCTAAGACACAAAAAAAACTGGGAACCTCTGCTCTATATAGGTGATCTTTTTATGTCCCCCCAAACCCCTTTTTTGTGATACTATTGTCCTTGACAAAAAAAGATGCTATTAAGGTATGCCACTATCTGCAATAGACTTAAAAAGAGTGATATATGAGGATATTTGAAGCTGTTTACAGATTAATATCGAAAAAGGTATAGAGAAAAAACCTTAACTTATAAGGACTTCAAAAACATTAAAAAATGTGAAAATTTACATAAAAAGAATACATAAACAGAACTTACTTTGTACAGAAAGTACATGAAAAAATTTCAAACACTGTTGTGTTTTTTTTCTATAATGCATTTTTAGTAACCTAAAAGATGAAATTAATTACAAGTAATAAATAAAAAAATGTTTAAGTCAATTCCTACTTAGGTCAACAAATAAAAATTTTAATTACTTTTTACTAAATTGTTACCATTAATATAAATATGTATATACATATGAAAGAATCACAATATAAAGTAGGGCCGTGGGTAGCCTAGTGGTTAGAGCATCGGACTCCAGACCGGAAGGCCTGGGTTCGATGCTCGATGTCACCAAATACCCTCCGAGTGCACACGGAATACGTGCTCGTTAAATCAGTGGGTCCGTAGTCTTGTGGGCTTATTCACTAGCGCAGGAACTGGAGAATATTTCCCTCCCCTTCAGTTCACTTGCAGAAATTGTGGAGGTGGAGATAGAGGTCGTGTCGCCATCTATCGTCACTTCGGGGAAGTTTCACTGAGCTTAAATCGCACTGTCACCTGTATGGTGCTCAAGGCCAACGACAGGCGTACCTCTTGCCCATGCCACGATGAATTTCGTGGGCCTCGTTCTGACTACGTCAGACAGGTGGCATTAGCCACAACAACAACAATATAAAGTGACAAAATAGAAAACTATTTTCCTTTCAATTTTCCATTCTATATATGGTGTTGGACTATTTTTTTGTTTATTACTATTTATTCATTAATTAAATTTAATTATTCTAATAAAATAGTATAGTAAAACAGAAATCCCATTCTCCGAGAATAGGCTGTCCTGGGTGGGATTCAAACCCACAACCTTTGGATTTGAAGTCCAACGCGACATCCATTGTGCTACAGGGACACAACAAATGATTTCCCTTTGATATATGCTGTTGGACTATTATTTTTGTTTGTTACTATTTATTCATTTTTAACTTAATTAATGAATTAATATTTGAAAAAACTGTATAAACATCAAGTGTCATCCAATACCAGTTTAGAAAAATGTATTTGAACTTGAATGGATGAACATAAAGTATTTTATCCACGATTGAAAATTTGAACAATATATATATATATATATATAATATTCCTATTATATTTCTGGAAGATTGGTAAAAATAACTGTAAGACATGGCGAGTGGTTGATTAAATAATGAAGAACCAAAGGTTGGGTGTGGCCGGCGATGTGATTTTCTATGTTACCTGGAGCATGGTCGAATATGGTATTATTGAAGAGGCACTCCTGTGAACAATTATTCTTTTATTTCACATCTGGAAACACATAAAGCTTCAGTAGGGACGGCATTACACATAAAAGAGAAGCATACATCATGCACAAACACAAATGTTTTTCTGTTTCAAATGTGATAGAAAACTCAGTTATGATTTGCCTATGTTAAGAACCTTTACCTATGAAGATTATAAATGTGCACTGCAGGCGACTACATGACTACAGAGAAACGAGCGAAGAGAGAGAGATTTCCAGAGAAATCGGTTTTTATACCTGACGTTGAAGACCATGTGGCATTTTTGTAATAAGAGCCCTAATTGGTTACAATGGGCAGGAAAGGGATTTATGATGTAATAATATTAGTCAATTACGATTAAAATCAGGGTGTTAGTTTCGAACCAAATAAATAAAAGATTATTTCAATATTATTAAAAGAGTTAAAAGGATGCAAGGGGGAATTATTACATCTATACATATATAAAATAAATTGCCAAGTTCGTAACCAAGATTTTGCATGTGTTGTGTGAGCAACCATGTGCTTCGTTTACAATTGCAATAATAGGCAAGCACCAAAAATATTTGTCATACACATAAGAGACAAGAATTTTGTAATAATGCATTGATTGGTAATTTAAAGTCAAAAGTTAAGAATCAATTATTAACTTAGGTGAAAGCAATTCAGCAACATGTACACGTAAAATTTTAGTTAATTACTCTCAAAGCATTTTTAGCAATCCCATTTTCCCCATTTGAAAATTTTCTAAAAAAAATATTTAAAATATTTTTTAAGTTATTTTTGTGAGTAATTGCTTAGACACAGGATTTTGAAATTCTTCACACTTATAATTAGCTGATATTTATTTTTTTCATGCAATGCACAATATCCTTTTTATGCCTTCTGATTTTTTATTTTATAAAGACAATATTTTAGTCCTAAAACTTTCTAAACATTAATTATTAAAAACAAAAGTTAAATATAAATCCTAAAAATATAAACTAAATACAAACAGAAGAAAAATTAACATATTTAATTATACAAATGGAAAAAAAAATTAACTGTACTTGTCTTTTACACTGTTGACCAAATAATCAAATGAAAAGATGTTGCCAAATACTGTGACTTGTAGCCAACAGTGAAAACTGTCTACACTCATTAACAAAAAGAATATTCGGGTTTGTACATACAACTTTCAGAAAAATTAATAGTCAGTACAATACTGTAGTGCCAAATAAATTTACAATATAGTACTGGACGTATAAAAAATAATCATACATTAATAAAAAGAAAAGTACTTCACAGTAAGAAATTTGAATCATTATTAATAATTATGACAGTGAATAACAAAAACAATGATAAAAAGGAACTACAGAAAAATGATAGAAATTAAGAAATCTTGTCCAGATATATTGGTAGATTTTCAATAACATCCCAAAAATTAGAGAAGATTGCCTTTACTTTTTATGAAGGAAAAAGAACCAGAATTTGACGAAATGGAACAAGTTCGATATATGGACTTCCTTGAAAAATTGCCAATTTTCTTTTTGGTGACATTAGTTGCCAAGGAAAGCATAGGGTTGCAAAATCTCCCCTTCTGAAACGACACGAAACACGGTACTTTTCACCTAAAAATGACAGAATTAAGTCAACTAATCAATAATTAAGTAATTTATCAGTAATTAAAAAGAAATATTAATAAATAATATGGAATATATAAGAAATAAGGTAATAATAATAAAAGAATTAAAATACAACCTAATAATGAAAGACTATTCAACGTAATCAATAACCAAAAATAAACTTTAATAAATATACAATTAATAAATAACATCACAATTATAATATTAAATAAATATTACTAATAAATAATAATCATTATTACTAAATAAATCATATATAAATATTAAGAAATAATAGGAACTATAGGGCAGTGAATTTTGTCCGGAAATATCTATGTCAAACAGTTGGGAATCCAAAAGAAAAAGAAGAATGTTAGAGAAAATCCCATAGAAATTAAAATTGTTCTAGAAAGTTTTTTTTTTTTTAATAACTGTTGCTCTGATTGGAAAATTTGCCATAAAACTAAAAGACCACGGAACCCGACTGTAAAACAAGGGAAATCAGGGTAGCCAGAATCTGGCGCAGAATCGCATGATAAAGGCAAAAAAAAATTGCTGAAAAAAGTCCGTATATCGAACTTATGCTGACGAAATTATTTAAAAAATCAAAATCGAATCATCTTTATACTAGAGAACTTACAAGATCTAGCCCAAGAAAAATTCCAATATATCCATCATAGCAGTGGACTAAGGCCAAGTATGCACAGCACTAAAATGTCATTAGATCAAAGAAAGTTTCATTTTGAACTATGCTCTATTTTAGCAGAGCTTCTGACACTCGCTCACATTTCCTTTTTTAAAATTTTTATATGTATGCTATTTTTGAATAGTCTAGTTTGGGGTATCCAACCTTATACAATTTGAGGAACCCTTTGAGGTTACTGTTTTCTTGAAGGAACTTCTTGATCAAAGAGCAGACAAAATTATTATTGCATCTTTATTTTATCACAATACAAACTTCATAATAAGATAATGAATGGTAAGGTAACTAACTAATGGAGACTTTGGATGGGGGAGAGGGGGCTCTAAAATATATACTAGGGATATTAAGCAATATTTTAAACTATAATAAATTAATAAAAAATTATTTTAATAACTTAGCTGTGGTTTTTATTGTAAGTTATTTTTATGTCTGGAATCATTGTTGAAGTCTGTGACTTAATGTCATGCAATCCAATCTGTTTCCATGTATCTTTTTCTGTCATAGCAATCGAAGAGATAGATTTTTTGTATACATAGTGTGAAACAAATGGCATAAGATGTTTCACAGCTCTTGGCAATTTCAGAGGATATTCTTTTCTAATATAATTTCACAAATGTATAATATAGACTAAATTATATTTTCAATTGAGTGTCATTCAATATATCAATTTATTGTTCTCTTTCTTTTATTGAGAGATGTGTCACAGTCTTGCATGGAAAGGGTTTTGAATTTAAGATAATTTTTCTTTATGAACAGGAAGTATTCAAGAAATATTTTTTGCATTTCTGATAAACGATGGACGAAGCTAATTTTAATATTTTTATCGAGATTAACGTTACAAATTAGGAAACCATTCAACATCATTTTTGAAAATGCCTTAATCTGAAATTTCAATTTTACTTTACCTTGAAAATAGTTATACTTGTTCATTGCAGTAATCTGTTATGCTTAGGGAAATTGGTAAAAATATCAGTAAGATACACAACTTTATGAATCTAAATTGCTTCATCTAATTTTTGAGCTAATTGAAGTTACATTTTTATTAATTTTTACCAGTTAACTGCCTTTAAGAACTCCTTATAAACCTCTTGCCAGTTAACTCCTTTATAAAAAAAAACTATTAAAATTTTGATGCTTTGATAAAGCAAATAGTGATCACTTGTAGAAACCTGGTGGAAGACTAGAACACCTAGAACTACACGGTGTTTTTGTGGAACCCCTGGAAGCAGAAGGTATTTTCGTGGAATCCTAATCCACACACACACACTTAGAAGAATATTTCAAATCAATATGTAATGTAGATCAATCTGCTATAGGTATTATATGTAAAAACAATTTTAAAAAAGTATTGCATTTGTTATTAAAAAATTTTAAACTACTTTTAACATATAATTTACTTATTAATAGTATTTATCTGTAATCCAAGCGACACCTACCTTTGCATTGTTTAGTAACTAACTGGGATATGTATGTACTTGTATTTTTTCACACAACCTGTTGAAGTCTATTGAGAATCTCTCTCACTGTAATCGCATCAAATTCTTTGCTACAATTTCGCTGCGAAGTAAATTTATCAAAAGATTTATTTCGCAAACATTATACTTTTAACTTTTCATCCAGAGATTTAAAAAATGTGTGAAAGCATATGGAAAATTCTATTTTGTGCATTGTCTTTCCATAAATATACAGTGGATTAAAGTGTAGTACAGGGAGGAGGGGACACTTGGTGTAGTCATTTTTTTTTTTTTTTTTTTTGACTCAAAGTGGTCCACCAAGGTATTTTTTTCGGAATTATTTATTTTAGAATGAATTCGATACCTCATCATGACAATTAGATAAAAATCGCCAAATCCAAAGTGCCCTCCATACTATACTTGAGGCATATAGGGCATACACATATTCATATGTCATAAAAACAAGTTATGAAGATGATGTTAAAAAATAGAAATTACCTTTGTGGATTTGGATTACAGTTGTAAACAATGCAATTGGTGTTTGAAACCGCAGTTAAGGGTTTTTTGAAATTTTCACCTTTGTTTTCCAGGTTTATTCTTACCACAATCCCTTCGGGTGCGGATTTATCTTTAAAAAATCCTGCAATTGAGATACTCAATAATTTCTTTTTACTATTTCAGCGGAGTAAAATTACCATCCAAAACGCGCATAACGTTAAATAAAGAGCACTTTTTGAGTTTCTCACACCTCGGGCATTCCTCTTCGGCACGGTCAAAGAAAAGAGGTTGCTTGTCATTGGTAGATGTGCGATGACGTCATTATTATAGGTTGCCTGGTTTGGCGTTATAGCATTTTTCTATGCCCTAGTCATTCATTGAAACATAAAAGTTTTGTCCCCATTTGGGAGATTGTTTTTCAGGCAGTTTTTTCTTCCGTGTCTTGAGTATAAGAGTTAAATTCCCTTGCGTATGAAATTTTCACTGTAAAAAAAACAATCTGTTCTTTCTTTTCATTCACGTAAATCAAAATATTTTTAATGGATTCAATTTTGTAGAAGAAATATATATTTGAGCTTAGTAAATGAGGAACTCAATTACAAATAAAAAAATTGTTATATAAGTTTTTAATAATCCATTTACAGTGATTAATAATACTTTGAAAATGAATTACACGTTTCGAGTTTTATACTTATGTAAGAAAAAAGAAGTCCTTTATAAATTAAAAAATGTATGTTTTTTTATAATATATATTTATTGTTAATATTAATGTACATTTTAAAGGTAAATGAATTCGTTCTTATATCAGAATGAATTTGTACAGGAAAGTGATATTTGAAATTATTAGCTTAATTTCATTTTTGTAATTAGTGATTTGTTTTTTGTGTATGTGTGGAAGACTCATTTATTCACATTTATAAAAAAATTCGTCTATTTCCTTTTAAATTTTAGAATTAAATTTACTCCAAAAGTTTTAGCTATTATAAACTTAACTATATAAATAAACTCATACTTAAATTTTTATTTTCTATATTTATTAAAATACTATAAATAAAGAGATTCGTGGCTATTTTATAAGGAACACCTTACTGTTCTAACTTCCACATCACATACATATTATTCGTTCAAGTTATCATCGACACATTTATGTATATATATATATATATATATATATATATATATATATATATATATATATATATATATATATATATATATATATTCACATAATTCTCAATTTTTGCAATTATTTTAGAGGTTTTCTCTTCTAACATGCTCACACATATAAATCTTCATTCAGGGTTTAAATCAAAAGTCCTGAAATAGAGTACCACTTGAATCCCTTCATCAGTGGTTTATTATAGAGAATAGTTTGTTTTTATAACAGTCAAGTATGATGAAGAAATGGTCATCATTGGAATTTGGATTCATCTTAAAAAGTATTTACTGATCTGCCGTAGCGCACACAGGAATTTTTCAAGAGGGGTTCGGGTCGAAAGTTCACCATTCTTGTATCATGCTCCTTTTGATTTTGTCGATTTTCGGGAACAAAACACAGTAAAAAACTAATTTTTGAATAAACAATTAGCATTAATTAATAAAATTAATCATTAATAACAAGTAATTAATTAAATTTTACGTACTATATACTTATAATTATAATCAATCGGAAAAAATATCAAGGGCTTTGGGGGGTTCCGGACCCCCCCTTGTGTGCGCCACTGCTGATCGGTGTTGTTTCACTCGAAGCATAGCAATTTTCTCCTTTCCTAAAGTATGTTTCCTCCTGTAAAGCTACTGCTCGAAAATTAATACAAAAATATGACATAAAATTATACGTTTTCGAGCAAAAATAAAAATTAGCCATTAAATTATAATTTGCAAAAACTTATTTAGATTTTGCATACGGCAGATACCTGTGGAGGCCTTTTACACGTTTTGAGTGTAAATTATTGGGAGAGGGGATTGATCGTACATTGATTTTCTAATGTAATGGTTTTTATTGCTATGTTAATAAAGAATATTCGATTATTGTGATATTTTCGATTTATTTTTGGACTGGGGCTAATTTTTTTTCTGAGTTGCACATTTGGAACCTATTGTATTACCATACGTCCTAAAAGGAAAGATTGTGTTTAGAATTAGAATGACGCGTGCATTATATTTCTTAAAATATTTTTGAAGTTTATTTATTTTTATCACACACAGAGATCAGAGCATTTATCTTAGAATTTCAGCAATGTTATACTAACTTATACATCAAAAGAATTATAATTTATTGTAATTTAAAAATAAGAAGCTAACAAATTTAACTTCTATCCATAAAACTAATAAAATAACCTTTTTAAATGAAAGATGAAAAAGTAAGAAATAAATGTATTGTAATTAGTCATAAAAGAACAATTAAATACGAATAAGAATAGTTTTTTCCATATATAAATAAGTTTAACAAAATACATGAATGATTTGCTCCTCACTGGCTTAAAGATATGTGTAGTCATAATTTTGTCTTATGTCAACTAATTGTTTGCGTTTTACTAATCAAGAATTTTTCTAAAAATTCAAAGGATTTGTTATTTTATGCTAACAAAAGCAGTATATTACAGTTGGAAAAAATATAATTTTACATTTATTCATTTGTGTATTAAAAGGATTTATTTTTAAGAACATGCAAGTAATTCGATAGTTTATTAATGTCTCATTCAGAGGAAACATGAGGGATATCGCAATGAGACGGACCTCATTATTTGAATAACAATCAAGTAACGAGGATGATATCCGACCTGGAACCCAGTCGATTATGTTATGACGGCAATGAAAGTACTTTAAGCCTTTAGAAAGTTAACGTGTATTAGAGTTCTGCTAGGTGACGGAATCCTCAATTGTGATCACTCGGATACCACAGCTGTAAAAACATGTGGAATCTATAATGTGATACTTTTTAACAAGTGACATTTATTTATGATTTTGAGATAGAGTATTAAGTTAATGCCACATTCCTGCCATTTATCACATTTAACTGTCATTGTTAATCCATTGTCATAATTTTCAGCATACATAGGAACAATTAGATCAAAGATGAACATTATCATATAATTTTAATCCTTGAAAAATGCTTGGTGTAAAAATCTAAACTTAATCTTAAGATTTAATAATTATTATGAAATCTAATGCATCAAAACAGAATGAATTATCAAGGCAATAAAAAAATGACATTTATCAATGTTTTATTCTTTTAAGGAAGAAAGTATACAAAAATTCTTAACAGAGTGTTATAAGTAACTAATTAATTCTCAGAGAAGCGATTATAAATTGATTAACCACAATACAGCTTAAATGAATATTTACATGTCTATTGGTACACAGATGTTCAATAGTTATAAGATTTTTTAAACTCACATATAGTTAATGTAATTTTGTTATTTGTTAAAGAATTATGCATGTGTCTTACAGCAAATATTTTCCATTATAAAAAGATAGAGAGCTTCAGAGTACTTTATGATTTTAAAAGAGCCCATTATCGATTTGAGATTTTACATTATGACATAGAGAGACAGGCAGAAATTTTGCTTTTTGTTTCCATTTTTTAAATTCATTGTATGTATCTAAATGTTCAAATAATTATATTATTTGTTTTTCAAAATGAATTAATTTAAGAGTTAACACGATAATTTGAGTTTGTATATACGAAATTACTGCGTTTAACCGAATAAAAATAAATCTATAACATTTTCAACATTTTAAGACATTTATTGAAAATCAAAATATAAATTAATTTTATCCTGATAGATTAATTTGAATTTGCTTTAGGTTATTATACCTTTGTGTGACTGAAATGAAATAAGTGTTTCCTTTTTTTTGCAATAGTTTACATTGTGATTAGTGTTTAATATAATATTCAATGTTTTATACTATTTCATTCAATGCCTTTAATAATACTGAAAAAGAAATCTTGGTGGAATGTGGTTTAAATTCGTAGGAAATGTCTCCTTTAAAAGGAAAAGAAATTTTTTGAACTAAAATCAGTAGTAATTATCACACGCGATTTCCAAACACAAGTTTCTCTAAGAAAAGGAAAATGGGGACTTTCAAACTTAGAAAGTTCTACAGTATTGGATATTTTTTTATGAAAAAAATTATCCCATCCAAAATATCTGAAAAAATAAATATAATCAGAACATAGTCTTACAGATATAGTTACATCTAAATTAAAATAATACGTTCGTTCTCTTTTTTTGTTCGCCTATTTATTCGTGAGTTACGCATTTTATGTACAATAGTATAAAGAAAGGAGTGTTAGGGGGGCGCTCTAAGGTTATTGAACGTTTGAAACTCTGAATACAGAATAAGATGGTTCTTGTAAATGAATATGGAAAGCAAGTTGTGACATCGTCGATGGTTGTGAACTCCCATCTCTCGATTCACAATAGGTTTTATGGTTTCACCAGCTGTTCAAGGACAAGTACCACACCCATCGATTGTCCCTGAATTTTTTACGATCCACCAGCTGTGGAATGACCAGTGCATGGGGCCATTGTTTATTGTCTGAACTCATGGAGTGAGGACAGACAGACGGGTCGCCATAATAGTAAAGTAGAGCCGGTGCCCCATTGACACTAAGCGAAGCCTATCTTAAAATAATCATGTCGTTTTTTCTAGTGTTGTGTGAAGGGGATACTAGGAACAGGTGGCGTGATAGACAAGTGTGTCCAGATGTTCGACAAGGAACTATGGCGCCTTGGGCCAGACGGCTCGGGTGTGTTTTGGCGTGTTATGCGCAAATAGGACGAGGGAGGTCAAGAGAAACTTTTGTGACCTGCCAATGAGAAGGAATGAGGGGCGTGTTGTGAACGCACACCTGGTGTTTAAAAGGATTCTTTTTCAGGGGAGAAGAAAAAAGTCCGGGGGAGAGAACGGACGGAAGGAGAAGGAGGGAAGAAGGGAAAAGTCGGGAGAAAGATGGAAGAGACGAGAGGAGAAGACAGGAGAGACGGAGAAAGAAAAGGGCTGAGTCCGGAATTGGAGTGAAAAAGACGATGAACGCCGGTGGCGTTGAGAATGGATTATGAACTGACTACACCGGCTTGGCATATAATCTGAATTTATATTATTTCATTAAGAATTGTTTATCAAATAAACAATATTTTTTATATTATAGTAGGCTGTACAAAAAAATTTATTGATGAATAGCTACACATGACGTTACAGCTAATATATATATATATGAAATTCGTGGCAGCGTTGTTGATCCGGCATTTAAGTAAATAGATGCCCGAATCCTTAGTTTTAATTGAGGAGAAAAAAATGCCAGCCGGGTACGATTGTGATGAAGCGAGTTTAATGACGCCTAATTCCTAGAGTCCCCAGACGTGAGAAGTGCTGGATGCAAGTGTCTCCCGTTCCTGCTAGTGATGAAGTGTGCCCGCCTGTATTTTCGGAATTGCTTGCTATGAGATGTTTTCCTGGTGTGAGAAGTGCTGGATACAAGTGTCTCCCGTTCCTGCTAGTGATGAAGTGTGACCGCCTGTATTTTGCAAGTGCCAGAATTCTTGAGTGTTCCTGTGTGTCTTCTATAAATTTGAAGGTGAGTCTTTTCATTGAGATTTCTTTCGGGGCAGCAACTGAGTATTGATTTTGTATGTAAAATGTTTTAAATAAGGAATATAAAGACTAGGTAAAGTTTTAGTAAACAATAAGAGACTAGAAGGAGTTTAAGTTTTGTATGAAGTGTATAAATGTGCAATATTAGTGTTGTGGTTAGATTTGTGAAATTTAGTGTATAGTAGTTATACTTGTTTTGTTTGCATAGTATTGTGTAGAGTATTGTTGTGTTTTTAGATTTGTAAAATTTAGTATTTAGTAGTTATACTTGTTTTGTTGGCACAGTATTGAGAAGGGTATTGTTGTGGTTATAGATTTGTAAAATTTAGTATACAGTAGTTGTTTTGTTGGCACAGTATTGTGAAGGGTATTGTTGTGGTTATAGATTTGTGAAATTTAGTATAAGGTAGTTATACTTGTTGAATTGGAGAACACTGATGTGTAGCTTATTTGTGTTTAGATTTGCTCATATGGGTAAAATATAGTTAAGTCTAGGTCTAGTGTATTGTTAGGTTACCTTGAGTCTTTGTATAATTTTTTGTAAGGATTAAGTTTAGATTTGATTTTGTGTGTATTAGTGCATCATGGCGTTTCTATTAAGAGAAAGAAAAGACGTATTGTTAGAGGTTGCGAAGGAATTAAGGGTAGAAATTGATATTACTTTACCCAAGATAGAATTTAAGAAGAGAATCTGTCAAAGTAAATACTATGATGAAGAGTCAGTTAAATGTTTGTTGGAGGGTATCTTGGCGGAAAAACAGGAAACCAGGGAAAACGAGTGGGAGACAAGAGAATATGAAGAACGTAAATTAATTAGGGAATTTGAGTTACAAAGACTGAGAGCTCAACTCAGTAATAAGTAAAATGAAAATAAATTGAAGGCAGGGATTAGGATTAACGATCTCGCAAATGGTTGTATTTTGTCAGAAAATCATACCACAGAAGTTAGTGAACCGGTTAATAAGTGTAGGCCTTTAATTAACCCTTTAGTTAATAAAAGCGTGGAGAACGCTACGTCTTGTGATTTTGAAAAGAAGAATTGTGACCCCCCAGTGAGATGGACGAACGTTTCCCACCCGTCTGAAGTAAGAGGGAAGGAATTCAACGTGTATAGAAATAGTAACTGTGAAGTGAAAATGAAGTCTGGGTTATGTGAAGGAAGGGTCAAAACTGTGGCGATGGGTGAACAGCGGGTAATAAATCCGAATAACATTGGAGCTGGCACTTTTGAAATGAAAGGAGATAAGGGAGTGGCGAACCCTGAAGGATTGATTCGTGAGAATATTTGTGAGGAGAAATATACCATTGGGACGTTAATGGGTTGTGAAAAGCAGTTAACAGTGGATCAGGAAAGTTTTCGAAATCATACAATGGCTAAGATAGCGGGGCATTTAAATGGGGGAAAAGAAAACATATGTAAAGCAGATGTGTGAGAAGGCTTGGAAAACGGGTTAGCAATGCGATTGCCTCTCTCAGAATCAAGGGAGATTTATAAGGATAATTTAGAGACGGATAATAGGTCTAACATCGGTTCAGAATTTAATTTCGAGATAGATTTACCTGGAAAAAGAGATCGCAGTACCATTTACCGTCTTAATTTAATAAAATTGTAACGTAGAAAGCCGCAATTGGCAAACTTGGTTATGGAGAATAGCTCAGAAGGAATAGATTCCGAAACTCTCTATTCGGTAAAGCTATTTATGGATTTTGGTTTTCAGGGTAATTTAAGGAAGAGTCAATTGTATTTTAAATTACCGCCTGATCGGAGTAGCTACTTAAGAATGATTAACGCTAAAAAGAAAGAAATGTTTCTACCAGATCCTGGGACGATTGTTTTAAGGCAGAAGGATATTAATTTGGTTACGGGAAAGCCATTTAGAATCAAAACTTGTTGTTCATCCCAGATGTTAATTAATTCACTACGAGGGGTACAGAGTATCTCTTAGATTTAGGTGTAAACGGGATGGGGCAGTCAAACCGTACTCTGCCCGTTGTTTGGTTAGGAAGAGTGAACCGATACCCGTACCCGCGTATCAAATGTATAAAGTATAGGAATTTGAACCAGGTGACGCGAACCGAGATTTATCTTTTGTTAAAAAGGGAAAGTTTGGTAGAAAAGATCAACGCGGCAACGTGCGACACTGTACTGATTTTGTGGAAGTGGTATTTTCGTCGTTCCCTAATGATGAATTATCCGAAGCACACCGCATGCGTTATGCCAGTTGGCATGTACATTATTAAAAAATCGAGGTTTGAGTTTCTTTGTGCATATTATGGATCTAATTTAACGTCGCTGATTTTGAGGTTGTTAGAGCAGATTGATGTATCGCGAATGCTCGATATAGACATTCTGATACAAATTTGGAAAAACCGTGTAAAGAAAATAGACTTTGTGTTAAAATGGTTGAGTAGGGTTGGGTTGTAAGTCGGACCGACCAAAGGTAAATTAGAGACATGGGCAAGTTTATTTCGTGTAGACATAATGTAGATTTAGAAAATTAATTGCATGAGCTACTGAGGCTTGTTAACTATATTCCCAATTAAAGTGTTTCCTCAATAACTAACGTAATGGAAGACAATACCATGAATTGTGAATAACCTGTTATGATGGTTGTGATCATGCTTGCTGATAGCCATAATTTAATTAAATTTAAAAAGTCTTAGTTTAAACTTCTTAATTTAAAAATTTTAATTTTAATGTTTTTTGCAAACCTTTGAATTTATAAATTTTTATTGTGTTTATTTAATATCGTTGGAAACACCGTTGGAATAAGTAGATGGGAATGAATAATTCTTAGGACTGTGTACGCTCACAGATGTTTAACACAATTGAATGAGTGATTGATGTGTTAGAATTATAGAAATATAATAATTTGAGTTAATTTCTTTAAAACCCTAAATTTTGAAGTGTGATGTAACTGTATGAAATGGAAAAAATGGTCCACGTTTCGGAATTTAAGTTTTTTTTGTTAAGTGTAAGTTTTATAGAATTTTGGATTTATTTGTTTATTTTACTTGTGATTGTATGTGTTTCTTGGATTGCTGTCCTGATCGGTCTCATTGATAAGACAACCCTTTGGTGTGAAATGTTACGAACTGAACCAAACTGAGGCCAGAGCAGTCCAGTGAAATTGACCTTTTCAGGGGGAAGGAGTTGTGACATCGTCGATGGTTGTGAATTCCCATCTTTCGATTCACAATAGGTTTTATGGTTTCACCAGCTGTTCAAGGACAAGTATCACACCCATCGATTGTCCCTGAATTTTTTACGATCCACCAGCTGTGGAATGACCAGTGCATGGGGCCATTGTTTATTGTCTGAACTCATGGAGTGAGGACAGACAGACGGGTCGCCATAACAGTAAAGTAGAGCCGGTGCCCCATTGACACTAAGCGAAGCCTATCTTAAAATAATCATGTCGTCTTTTCTAGTGTTGTGTGAAGGGGATACTAGGAACAGGTGGCGTGATAGACAAGTGTGTCCAGATGTTCGACAAGGAACTATGGCGCCTTGGGCCAGACGGCTCGGGTGTGTTTTGGCGTGTTATGCGCAAATAGGACGAGGGAGGTCAAGAGAAACTTTTGTGACCTGCCAATGAGAAGGAATGAGGGGCGTGTTGTGAACACACACCTGGTGTTTAAAAAGGATTCTTTTCAGGGGAGAAAAAAAAGTCCGGGAGAGAGAGAACGGACGGAGGGAGAAGGAGGGAAGAAGGGAAAAGTCGAAGAAAGATGGAAGAGACGAGAGGAGAAGACAGGAGAGACGGAGAGAAAGAAAAGGGCTGAGTCCGGAATTGGAGTGAAAAAGACGATGAACGCCGGTGGCGTTGAGAATGGATTATGAACTGACTACACCGGCTTGGCATATAATCTGAATTTATATTATTTCATTAAGAATTGTTTATCAAATAAACAATATTTTTTATATTATATTAGGCTGTACAAAAAAATTTATTGATGGATAGCTACACACGACGTTACAAAGGCGTAAATTCTTTTATATCAACAAAAATGCTTCTCCCCGTTGTTTCTTCAGTTTTTGGTCATTGTTGATTATCGTATGCCTATTTGGTGTAAGAAAACCTAGAAATGCACCTCTGCCTTCTTGTAAATCTTCTAAGGTTACTTTCAAATAGCCGGAAAACTATTCTTCCTCTTATTGCCGAAAAAATCTTTGGAAAGGGCATTTCCTTTTCTGTTAAATTGTCGGACGTAGGATAATGCCGACAAAGCCGTCCAAAAAATCCCCTCTTCTACTTTTCCGGTCATTTTAAGGACCTGTTCAAACGAAGAGGGGAGGGGTGATATTTGAAATTAAGAAAAAAGTAAAGAAAAAAGTAAAAAAGTCGTTTTGAAAAAAGTAAAGAAAAATTGTTGTCACAGTTATCTGCAACTCGATTGAGGGGTCAGTGCGTTCAGAAGGAAATGTTTTTGTAATTGTTTTGAATGTTGATCGAAGGAATTGTCTTCCTAGGAATGTTTTGGCTCTACCTTACGTCAGTGCTTCGCAAACCTTAACACTGGCGCCCCCTTATCAATTATAATTTTTATCGCGCCCCCCTTATACATTAATAATGTACTGAATGCAATAATAATGCACTTTTTACGTTAAAGCAATAATCTTAATTATATACCGTACATAAGTATTATGTACATAATTATATCATGACACAATAATAAATAATCATGATTATATCATGACATAAGTATTAAATTTTGTATATGTTGCTTTTAAGCAAAAAAACATATTAAGTAATAGGATAATTATTATGTTATTTTTCCTTTCTCTAATTTTTAAATAGGAGCATATTGCAAAATGCGGTGGCTGCTTAGAAGACAAAATATAGATATCAGCTTTTTTTTAGAAAGAACTCAGTGGGTCAATTTCTAATCATAAGCATTCCTTTGAAAAATTTGCTCTGTAAGACAAGCCCATGGAAGTCGCTAATACTTATTAAACTTTTTCTTAATTTAGCATTAATTAATTAGTTATAAAATACTCTGTGCAGCACTGATACATTAAAAGTATACCGGCTGAAGTACCCGCTATTTGCACGAGTTCATTTATAAGAAAATAAAACATTATTGATATAATCGCTGATTTTTAAGGAGAGTAAAGCCAAGTGCGCAACAATGTTTACAAAAATGTAAAATTATTTTTTTAAATCATTGCTCAAATTATAATTAGTTTTAAGCGAACAGTAATTTTAAGCCTCACAAAATTAGCATTTAGAATTGATGTTGATTAATGAACAATAATATAAAATTCATATAAAGAATAATTGTATTATTTTTAATATTTAAAGTGAAAAGACTTCAACATGTTTTAAACCTGTAGCAGGCATTCACTCGATACTAATGGTCGAGTGGGGTTATTGAGCCACTCCAATCTTTTTTTTTTATAATTATTTTTATAGTACACAATAAAAATTGTAATTCCAGTGAATAATTTAATTAAGAGAAAATATACTCACCTACTTTCAAGAACACAGAAAATATTTCGGAAAAAAAGTTATCACACCGGGAACTCAGTCAAAACAAGTATCTTAAGATTGTAAAAAAAAACGTTTGTCACTCCCAAAAAAGAGGGAGATATGTGACAAATATATTTTAGTTCACACGTGAAGACTATCAAACAGGAGGATAGTGTCAGAGCCATTGGTAACAATTAAACAGTTTTGCCAGAATTACCGATTTCGTGCACTCTGTACTCGGCGTGACAGCTCCGGAATAAAAGGGTATTTGTTACAATATGAATGTTCAAAAAAATTATGTTAAACGTTTTTCATTATGCTTTTTTATATGTTTGAGAATAACTCATAGAAATAAATCTTGGCCAAGTAATCCTTCAAAGATCTCTCTGTGCATTTCCAAAATTCATAAAAATATTTTACAAGGAAAAAATCGCAGCAGAAATAGCTTATTTGCAACTTCCTAAATGAAAAACAAATACATTAGAGCAGGAACGTAACTAACCGTACAAGAAAGTTCGAAGGTCAAACCGCAGCAACTACATTCTGCTGCCTATAGCTGATGACAATAATATAACAGTGATGAATTTTTTATCTTCCTAAAAATTTTTTTTGATTATGGGTCTGGGTTTTGTTTTTTCTCATTTTGGTTTGAAAAGAAACCGTAATAGAAGTAGAAGCTTTAATTTTTTTATGACGTAATACCGCAGATACATAAATTATATCAGTGTAAAGGTGTATTTTTTTCTTAAGTCAGAAAGTATTTTGTTTTACTTCATTCCAGTAAATATTTTTTTTAATCTTTTATTTTCGATATGCTCGCGCCCCCTTGTACGTTTATCGCCCCCCCCCAGGGGGCGCGCCCCACAGTTTGATAAACACTGCCTTACGCACAAAATCAGTTCATTATCGCACAAAAATCAGAGCAGTAATCTTAGAATTTAAGCATTATGCAATTCTTTTGAAATTTTAAATAAAAGTAAAGATTATCCGAACGCTAAGAATATAACTTTTTTTGTACAAAAGTCGAAAAAAATTAAGAAGCCCAGTATGTTGTCATTACTCGCAAAAGAAACAATTCAGTACAAAGAATAATAATATAATCCTTTTATGTAAACAAGTTTACCCAGATACATAAAGCTCCTTGGCAAATTAAAAATGTTTGTAGTCATAATATTTTGTCTTTGATACCAGCTTATTGTTTGTACTTTACTATCAAGTACTCTAAAATTCAAAAGCATTTCCTCTTTTTTACAAATGAAAACAATTTATTACTGTTGAAAAAAAAATACAATCTTAAATTTCTTATGTGTATTTAAAGAATTTATTTTGAGGAACACGTAGGTAAATTGATAAACCTGATATGTATTATAAATGTGAAAGTTTGGGAGGATCTTTGTGGGTCTTTCACGCAAAAACAACCGAATGGACTTAAATGAGACTTTACAGTAATATAGCTTATACATCAGAATAACACATATGCTATAATTTGTAACATAGGCTATAATTTATAAAAATTTGTAAAAAGTGGCCAAAATATAAAGATATTTGTCAAGTAAGTAGGACAAAATTCTCGCATTTGCAAGCAAATCTGGCTTGCGCTGCAAAAAAGCCCACCACAGCATAATATCTATCTTTTGTTTGTGAAAAACTCTTTTTGTTTTGGCAACACAAGGGGCTCGCTTCTAATTAATTCCTGTGATCAGAATAATGCCTACATTTTTTATTTCAGAATAAAACTAAGTTTTGAAGGGAGAGGTTGTTATAAATCTCTCTTTATTTTAATGTGTGTTTTTATGATTTTATTATACACATTTAGTAGTAAGAAATTCATCTTTTTTAAAAATAAATTCTTTTATCGGTTCTGGTACTTAAAGTAAATAAACTTTCTCTTTCACACTGCATCATTTGGACAATTTTTCAAAATTTATCTGGGGTTAGTAGTTAATTACAACGCTGTAATTTTAATTGAAAAGGCAGATGTTGCGTTTTTAAGTACAAAAATAATTATAACTACTGTAGTGAATTTTTTAGAGTGTGTGAGTGAGTGAATATTAACATCGCACTGTTCAGCTACACAAGGGCTTTTGGCAACGTATCACGTAATTTTGAACCATGGTCAAGTGACGTGGACGACACCTGAGCTGGCACCCCCTTCTCCTAACTACCACACCACACCAACTTAGAAGAAATATTCTACCAATACTTAGCAGGAATATTCTTTGAAATCCACTCTTCCAAAGTATATGGAAGCACGGGTTCTATGATATGTATTTTAGCGGGGAAGGCGAATAGTTTTGTAGCAGATATTGCGTTTTCAGCGGATTGCAAAGATTATTATTTTTGTCCCAAAAAAATAGTTTATGTCAAAATTTAAGTGTCTTATGTTTTTGTATGTTAGTGAAGACCTTGGAAAATGATTTGACTACTTATTTTATGTAAACGACGGTGTATATAATTAATTTTACATTGGAATATCTTTAATTGATTTATTAGCTCTAACGGATTAAATTTTTCAAAGTGGAGTATTTTGTTTATGTATATGCCTTAATTTGTATATGTAGTGATCCAAAAAAAATATTGTATGAAAAAAACTGCAGTAAATCATAATGCGGTTGGATAAAGTATTAACCCTCTAACTGGACACCTTCCTTCTGAAAAGTTATTCCGAAAGCGTTTAACTCTTATTTTGCGATTCCCTTCAAAAATGCAACAGACTTTTTTCCTTTCCCCTTTTAGAACTTGGGAGGTCGAACGGGAAAATTTTACGACCCAGTTCGGTCCCTTTTGAAAAGTAAGAACCAAGAGATCAATCGTTTACAGCTAGCTGTTAAGTTGCCTTGGGCAATCTTCTTTGAAAGCGTAGATATCCCCTCTTGATCAATCCTCTTTGAAAGATAGGGTGTTTCTTTCTCCTATATGTTCAGTCACAGTAAAATTAAAAACTAAATGAAAGGTAAAAAAAAGAGGAAAAAATTAAATAAATAGTATGTTAGAAGTTGAAAAATAATTATATTTTCTTCAAAGAAAATTTATTTTTCTGTCATTTTTTAAAAATTAAAATATATATATATATATATATATATATATATATATATATATATATATATATATATATATATATATATATATATATATATATATATATATATATATATATATATTTGGTATTGCGATTTGAACCAGAAAAAAGCATCCTGTATTCATTTTTGAATATGAGAGTAAGAAAACGCGCTCACACTTTCCTGTTTTTTAAAAAAGTAATGAGGTAAAAAGAGAAAAGGCCCTATCTCTTTTTTAAAAAATAACACAATAAATATTACATAAAATGATTATATTTATGAAATAAAACCGATCTTTCTCTATTCAGTTATATTTTTAATTTAAAAATAGCATAAAAAGGATTTCAATAGTTTTAATTTATTTTAATTAAAATCATATAAAATATATTTTTATGTTAACTGAATATTTTTCGGAAAAAATTTCAATTTTCCTTCCTAGTGTTCTCTTTTTCGAACTTCTTGTATTAAATAAAAATTCCTTTTTTACATCGGCATTTGTGATGGACATAACACACATTCAGTCAATAATTTTTAATTTTAATGGGGGATATACTTCTTCAAATGCGCATGACAGTACTTCTAACCATTTTCTACTCAAGTTAAATTTCTTATCTTTCTGTTTCTTTTATTACAAGAAAAAATGTCACACATCGATAACTACATTTTTTCACTCAATTCAGTCATTACAAATTCTATTGTGAGAAAAGTTCTCCCTAATTAATCTTGTCTTTCAAAAACAGTACACTTAAAAACAATTTTTGTTCAGTGAAGTTAACCGACAGTTCCACAATGTATTCATACCAAATTTTAAAAACAAATTTAACACTTGGAAATGTATCCAGTATTAAATTTTTCAGTATACACAAATATTTCCTGCTGTAGGGAAGATATAGTATGAGATATGGTGTGCGGTTGTGAAAGAATGTTTTCGTACGTGTAGACTATTTTTGAAAATTAAAATATCACTGAAGTTGATCATATAACTGCAAATGAGCCTTATTTTAATGTGTGCTGGTATCAAATTAAAACACTTTACAATATTAAACAGCCTATGGAATTATACTCAATATCAAACTATTTGCAAAATGGCTTACAACTTCTATTCAAATTGTAAAGAAACTGAAATATAAATATATCTTACTGCAGTGAAAAATATTCATAATATGTAAGTATCCTGTTGCTCCACTTATTTCTGTACATTTTAAAAACTGTAGCAGAATGCAATTTTTTATATTTATAAACGAGGCATAACAGCTCACACAGTCGTAAAAATGTCCTTATCATTTTTAAATATACTACTATAAAACGTATATGGATTGTAAGATCAGTTGTAAAATCCTAAAAGCTTTTAGAGGAGCTAAAAACATGTAATTTTGGACTGATCAAATTTTTAATATAATACACAAATATACATGTTATTAAGCAAATACATTTGAAAAATCAAACTTCCTTCCGAAATAAACGTAAATGAAAGAAAAATGTTTAATTGCAAATGAGTGGAAATACATGTTTATATAAGGGGTATCCCCAAAGTGAGGTAATCCTCAAACTTAAGACTCAAACTCAGAAGCACAACAATCCATGAGGGCCAGGAACTACTGTGCCCATCATAATACACGTGACCATTGGACGCTGAGGTGCATGAATAGATGGCCCGATTTGGTGGTCTGTCTGAAGAGAAACCTTCAGTGTTTAAGACCCGAAGCAAGCTTGGTACTCATTTATCGACCCAATGTAGCGGGGAGGAAAAGCAGAGTCGACCTTGCGCAGCCCGTTAATAGAACCCCAGACTTGTGGTGTGGAAGCACTATACACTTCCACTCAGTCCTATTCGGTGAAAAATAAAATTTAATGTTAGAATCTTATATAAATCACTAATGAATGAGGGAGTCCAAACTTTTTTTTTTCATGTAAACTGTTTAGACGGAAATGGTTAATTATGAACATTTCCCAAGTTGCATAAATTAAAATTAACCGTTATAGTTAACATAAATTTTTAAGGGTACAAAAGGTGTATTTCGGCTGCACAAGTTAATTTTAAAAGGAATACGGTTACGAAAAAGTAGTACAAATCTATCTAAAGTAGGGTTGGTTACCTTAGATATTGTCAAACACAACAATGTATTGGAAGCCAATTCCACAAATCGTTGTTATAAAAATGTATGGAAAATTACAAGATTTATTTTTGCATTTGTAATTTATATATATATATAATTTTTACTGGGAGCTTTAAAAGCTAGAGCGGCATCCATCAAAACCGCGGTTCTCTCTCTGTTTTTCCAGATCGCCCCTAACTAAGCCGGCTCTGCCATAGTAAGTGAAAATGCCGGATTTTGTTTGTCAAGATCATTTTATAGCAGACTGCATTTTTCATGTATTTTAGATGGTCGTTTTATATTTTCTACATCAATATCTTAATGTCTGAATTTAAAATTACATAAAATTCTTGACATTCGCCTCAATGTCCATGATAATTTTTATTAGTATATGAATGTGTCATCAAACGATTACATGACTAATATTAACACATTATTTTAACCATTTAATTAATATCAAGTATAACATAACACACACACATTTTCTAAACTTTAAAATAAATATTTCGAAAACTACTTCAGATATACTCAAATTTTTTTATTCCTACGATTTAGCTTCTCAGTTTTGCTTCTCTATGTAAGAATTTATTGTAATTGTATATTCATCAAGTTTTTTAGTATATTTTTTGCTCTTAGCATGCGGTTTTCAACCGAATTGTATGAAATCTTCGAAATATATTAAATGAATGATTGAATATTAACGTCGCACTGTTCAGTTACACGAGGGCTTTTGGCGACGGACCACGTAATTTTGAACCATGGTCAAGTGACGTGGACGACACCTGAGCTGGCATCCCCTTCTCCTAACTACCCCACCACACCAACGGGAGGACGTTTCAGCTCTCGACAGATTTAACGTGCATCGCTGCCCTACACGGCGGGTCTTTAGTGGTACTGGGCTCGAACTCGTGACAAAGCAAGCCACGTTCCGATACCTATACCACTCGGCTACCGCGGCCGAAATATATTAAAAGATACCAAAGAAGCTATATAATAAAAAATTTGAAATTTTTATTATACTCAAATAATTGCTAAAACTTATGGTAAATAATTTTTAACTGCGCGATGCATTTTTTTTCGAAATTTCAAATGGAATTTCTAACATAAAATTTCTAGCTTTAAAAGGTCGAGATTTCAAAAATATCCATATTTTAATTTCGTATTCAGTTATCGTTTAAAAAAGATAAATATTGAGGTATTTTGTATAAATAGATATTTTTGAACAATATATATAATTCGAATGTTTTTCAATAGCTCGAATTTAAAATTGATTCTTATGTTTATTTATATGCATAAAGGTCTACTGTAAATGTTTCTTTATATTTTTGATTACCATTTATTCAAACATTCAAGTTATAAAAAAAATGTGTGAAAATCTTCATTCATGTTGTCTTTGATTTAGACTGAAGTTCAAGCACTTAAAATTCAAATATAATTCGGTGTATTTTAACAATATATAACCAGGCACTGTACTTAAACTTCCCTGAACACTTAAGCTTTGAAATTTTTAAAAAAAAACTAATAAATCTTAATTAGTTTTTTTTTTCGTTATTATTTTTATCAAAGTGTAAGAAAATGTTTCAAATGATTTGATGAAGTTTAAATTTATTCATTTTTAGTGGTTGGAAAATTGAAAAGGTTCCAAATTTTAAAGAGTTTGATGTTTTATTAATTTTTTCGGTATCTTATAATAAAATAATCATGTTTCAAAAACTGAAAGCTTTGAATAAGAAAAATGAAGCGAAAGAATATACTTGAAAAAAGATATAATTTGTCTAACTATATAAAATAGCAGATTGCCCTGACACGCCCCAACTTGTTACAGTTTGAAATTAATATGAAACCAAAAGGGAATTGTAACATATTTTACTTATGCGTTGGGACTTTTGGAAACTTTTAAAATACAAGCTAGCAAAGAAACATTTCTTGGGTTGTAAAGAAATTTCTCCCCGATCTTTTACGATTGAGGGGGGGGGTCAAACCACGGGGTTCCCGGCGAGCCATAAAACTCCTGCTGTGTTGCTTCCTCCGTCCCTCATTATCTTTCAAGATGTTAAACCTTAAAAGGGGGAAAGGATTTCAGAAAAGTGCGGCTAATCCGCTTTTGAAAACGTTACTTGAAGGCAGAAAAATCCGTGCAGTCCATTTTCGAAGCCTCTCTAGTAGGGCGGAAAATTCCGTTCTGTCCAATTGGAGGAATAAAGTGCATTTCTCCCCTACACGGCGAGTCTTACAAAGCTCTAATAAAGCTCGAGCTACGAAAGTAGCTAGGCATTTGCCAACTTGACTCTATCGTTAACATTTCGCTATTATTTTCATTGAATCGCCATTATAATTTAAGAAACGGCGTTCCTTGCGAATATTACAATTTTAAAATAAAATAAATACAACAGAAAGTAATATTAGTGCATTACACTTTCAGATATAAATTATTTACACTACTTTAAGCGTTCATTACGCAAAACTTTAACCAATGTGTTACTTTTGCTGAGCAGAGATCTACTTAGGGAGGTATTTTGAAAAATCGACCTTCAAGAGTGTTACGAGGAATTATAAAAAAAAAATCCTTTTTATCAGCTATTAGATCTACATACTTAAAATTTAACAAAGGAGTTTCTTTTTTGTTTAACTGATATATGCAAAAAGCTTTTTTTGTTTAATTTGCAATTCACATAAAATTAACTCATTAAAAACTTCTTTTTCCTTAAATCTGTGTTGTTTAATTTTTCAATTCACCCGTACGAACAACGGGTATACCAGCTAGTTATTAATATTTCATTTACGAGTTCCATTAGGAACTAAGTAATAAGACGGACCTCGTAATTTAAATGACGATCAAGTAACGAGAACGATTGCCGAGCTAGAGCCCCCACTTCTAATTTCCACACCATGACAACGTAAGGATTTTGACTAAATGCGTATAAGCTCTGTTACATGATGAAGCCCCTAATCGTGATTATTTTTCAATAAAAAAACATGAAGGAACTACAATATGGCACTATTTAACATGTGCCAACATTTATAGCCTTAGAATATTCACATTTTATAGCATAATGCGAAACACCTACCTTCTATTCCTCTCATTTATTTGCCACAGTAAATGTTTTATCATAATTTTCAGTATATATAGGAAGAATTAGGTCAAAGAAAAATATAATTTTAGAGTTTTTGAAAAATACTTGTAAATAAAATTTAGACTTATTCTAAGGATTCGTTAAGTATTATGAATTCTAATATATCAAAACAGATTGGATTAAGAGTACCTTGTATTCTGCAAATATATTCTAAAAGAAATAAACAATTATAAAATCATTAACAGTGCAGTTTCCTAAGAATCATAGTTGATTTTTGATGATGTCCATTGGAATACATATGTTGCAAATACGTACAACAACTTTTAAACAAATCACATATTTCACGTAATTTTCTTCTTGATTGAAGCCGTATGCAAGTGTCTCAAAGTAGATATTTTCATTAAAAAAAAAAAGATAGAGCTTCAAATTTTTAAACTATTTTAGAATAATTCTTTAACGATCTAAGAACATCTTAATTTTACATTATGACATAAAGCAAGCCCACATTCTACATTTTCTTTTATTTTTATATTATTGATTATACATTATTATAATTAATTAAAAATTACATTATTTTTGACACCTACGTAGATCAAGTTTCTGTAACAAATTCCTGCATTTAATAGAATGAAAAATGAATTTATAATAATTTACATATTTTAATGCATTTACTGAAAATCAAAATATAAATAAGTTTTACTTAACAAAATTGAATTAAATTTATCTAAGTTTATTGTACCTTTAATTAAAACGAAATAAGTGCTACTTTTTTTTTTACCCAATTACACCAATTTTTTTAGAATTTAAATGGAGAGGCTGGTTAAAGAAATGTATAGAACAAAATACTCAAGGACTATTACATTTTTGAAAAACTTTTTTTCTTAAATAATGAATAATTTTGTATTTGTGTCAGAAAATATTTTAAAAAAAAGATTTATACTGTAATTATGAAAAAATTAATTACTGAATCTAATTGTAAAGATGGAGCTATATTTATTGACAATTCGGTAGAGAGTTTTCTCAACCGATATAGAAACTAAATGTGATTATAGTTGGAAATAGATTCCAAAAATAAAAGAATATTCGATATTTATCATCCAGTTATTAGCCGTCATGTAGAAGTATTAATACATGTTAAATCTATTGAGGCTCAAACGTCTTCTCATTGGTGTGGTGTGGAAGTTAAGACGGGGGTGCCAGCTCAGATGTCGTCTTCGTCACTTGATCATGGTTCAAAATTACGAGGTCCGTCGCCAAAAGTCCTCGTGTAGCTGAACAGAGCGGCATTACTTGTCACTCTCTCTCACCGGTTATTGAGATTTTCATCGATTTGTAATTCTATAAACGATTTTAGAATATCTCTATGTAAAGCTAATAATTTATTATATAATAATGGTATCTGTTTGCAATATAATCATTTGCTCATATTAAAGGGGAAAAATTGTTTATTCCTTAACATGTGTTCTTTGTACATTAAATTCTGTACTTTCAACTGCTTTTTCTAATTTGAACATTTATATTTTGTAATCAAACATTATTCCTTAACTCAGTAGCGCAACAGCCCATGAGAGGCAAGACCTGCTGTGCCCATCTCAGTATACGTGACCTTGGGCCCTGAGTTGCGTGAGCAGATGCTTCGGTCATGTGGTCAATATGACGCGAAACTCCCAGTGTTTAGTACCCAAACAAGCATGGCACTTATTTATCGACCCACAGAAAGGATGAAAGGCTGAGTCAACCATGCCCAGCCCGGGTTTGAAACTCGCACCTGTGGTGTGGAAGCGTGATGCACTACTACTCAGCTTCAATATTGTTCCTAAAATAATATATTTTCTGTGTGTATGTGTGATCAGCTTATTCTTTTTATCAGCATTTAACATCTTTAAAATGTTTTACTTTGAGTGAGATTCAACGAGTTTGAAAACTAACATTTTGTTCAAAATCTGTACGTCATCTGTAAAATTTATAAAGTTTTGACTACATTTTATAGCATCAAAAAATCAATGTTAATACTTATATAAAAAATTTCTCTTAATATTATCTTTTTCTATTGCAAAGTGGTAAATGTTTACACAGTCTTTAAAATCTTAAGAATAAGTAAAGTGTTTATTATCAGTTATAATTTCTTTTTTTTTTTGTCATATAAAGAAATTTTTGCATCTTTAAACAAATTTTAATTTTTAAAAGCAGGAAACTGAATGTCAGCATCTCTTTAGTTTTCCAATTTAGTTGTATTAAGATGACTTAATGCCAAGAAATAACTTTCGCATTTGAAATAATCCAAGCAAAAAAGCAGGCGTTATTGCATATTAGAAATCATTAATTCCGTACAAACTCACCCGCCCCTCCAAAAAAAAATTATTACAACAGTTTATAATAAAACTTAATGTACATTCCCTGTTCATACTATAATTTCAAATATTTTTCCTCAGTCCCTTTTGTTTATAAAAATAAGCTAATTTTTAAAAAGTAGCGCTTAAAATCCCATTCACGTTTGAGCAAGGAAATTATATGAAATGAGAAAATTACAAGTGCAGCTCTGTAAAAGAGCCACGGTTAATTGCCCCCACAGGCGGGGGAAGGGAGAGCCACCCTCTGAAAGAGGGGAAATGCTTGAACTCGTTTTCGATTTTCGACCACGTTTCAAAGGAATGACCTTGAACTGAGTGGGGAAGAAGCAAAGCGAAACAGATGTCTCTTCTTTTATGGACCCTAAACTTCTATGAAAAATCAGATGGAGAGAGGACTTAGGTTATTCGTAGTGTTAATTGAATATACGTCACACAAGCTATAGAGAAAGTCAAGGCTATAAAGATTTGTTTTTACTTTTTTTTTCTTATAAAGTTTGAGCTGATCAAGTTTTCCGATGAGAATTTATTTTATTATGAGTCAACACCTTGATATACCCCTTACAATTATAACTAATTAAATGGGGATCCAGGTTTATCGTCGCCATGCTTTATCAAATACATTCTCTATACATTTGAAACAAATTTTGTTACATAATGCTGTATTTTTTCTCTCTTTAACTAAAATTATCACAAAAATAAATCTCAGCCAATAATACAGCTGCTTGCAGATATATGATCCAACATTAAAATACAGAGAATAGAAAAATATGAAAGTTGAAATAAAAGCAAAATAAACTTTTATTTTTTTAAATAATTAATAGACTGAAATTTAAAAAATTAGATTCTCTTATTTTAATGCAATAATGAAAGTAACCTATAACTGACTTATAATTCACTTATCAAAATTGTATATTTTTCATTTTTTTTTTGTTGTTGTTCAGTGTTTAAATTAAATGCTCTTATTTTAATGTAAATAAAGGAAGTAACTTATAACTTACTTATAATTTTCACTTATCAAAATTTTATTTTTTTCATTTGTATTTTTTTGTTGTTGTTCAGTGTTTAAATTAATTTTTTAATCTGTAAAAATTTAAACTGTGGAAAAAAGAAATATATGAATAAAACTATTAAATCATGTCATGATTGTATTTTCTTTACAACTATATGCAAGACTTCTTTGGAGCATATTGTCTTTTTTTGTATTTATTATAAAAATATTTGAAGTCAGTTAACTGTTTACTCAATTCAATACAAAAATATTGGTATTAGTATAATGTGTTATATGTGGGATTTGACTAGAAGTTTTGGGAATTTTACAGATTCTTTTAAACTTTTCCAAATGTTTACTTTTGAGAAAAAGAATTTTATGAAAATTAATCCTTGGAATTACTTAGAAATAATATATGGTTTTTGTAATTCTTTAATTTCAATGAAATAATGCAACAAATAATCAAATTTCTTTGATTTCATTTATTGATATAATAAAATAACTATATATGTAAAGTATGTACAACACAGTAATTAGTTAAAAATTGCTTTCGTCACTTGAAGATGCAATTTCAATCGATTTATTTTTCGACACCTTTAAGTGATAAGTTTTTGCAAACTTGACGATTACCAGATATGCATGATCAAAGCTATTTTTGAAATTCAAATATATCTATCAAATTATTGAAAGTTTCATCTTCAATCAAGCATACGCTTCTAGTGCATTGAGAGAAAGCAATTGAACGTGCAATCAGGAGAAAGTTCATAAAAAATGAACAATGCATCTTGATGTGTACATACTCTTATGTGAATTGATCGAAAACATTACAAAGGCGGCAAAGGTGTTGAAATTCGTATACCGCATAGAAAAGGACTGCACAAAAACAGGTTCTACTGTATAAAAAAATGTGTATAAAATATAAAAAAAATATGTTCAATATATAGGTACAATATAAAAAAATATGTTCAATATATAGGTACAATATAAAAAAAATATGTTCAATATATAGGTACAATATAAAAAAATATGTTCAATATATAGGTACAATATAAAAAAGTATGTTCAATATAAAAGAATACGTTCAATTTTTAAAAATTATGTAAGGAAAACATCCATTTTAAGATTGTTTACAGCTACGGATGTAAGGACAGCAGGTCGCTATCCTAGAAAACCACTCGATCAACGTTAACAGACAGCCGTCGTCATGTTACGACCGCGAAAGAATGGCACCGCTGTGCTCTAGGAAACCATTACTTAAGAATCACACTTTTATGACTGTCTAAAAAGTTTGGGAGGAGGGTTGGAACTCAATAATTAAATTAAACAGGAATTTAAGTATGATGTCCATTATATAGGTAAACGTGTCTTAAAATTTTAGGGACATTCTTAGAAATAAAATTTTACTTTTATAATTAGATACATTTTTATGGATAAACTCTATTTAAATTATTTAAAATTAGCAAAGGTTATAAAATTACGGCCAGAAAATCTAATAAAAAATTCTAATAACTTTTTCTTAAAAAAAATTAAATCATGCTTTGTATACTTAAATTAATATAAATTTAGAAGTGCTCTTAGTAATTTGTAAATAATTGACCGTATGATTTTTAACATAGTAGAGAAATGCATCCCTTGTTTAAAATAATTTAATGTAAAGAAACAATTGTGGGAAATTGTAGTTTCTATTGTTGCTAAGTTAAAAAAATATTTCAATAAACGTTTTCGTCCATTTTGTAGGCATTTAAATAAGGGAATTTATTTTTAATTCGGCGTTTAATAAAGTTATTTTAGAAGAGGAAACCATAAGAGAGTATCCTATGTTTTCTTATGGAACGAGAATTCTTGCATTTTAAATCTGCGAATTTTTAACTTTCTCTTTATAAGACAACTTATTGCGTGTAAATTACGCATACCATGTATAAATTCGACTTTTTATTCCATTTAATTAAAAAGGAAGTATGTAATTCATTTTTTGTCTTGTTCTAACTCGAATTTCATTAGGTACAAAAAAAAGAATTTCTGGCACAAATATGTATTTATATATGAATAATTACATTTAGCAGTAACATGTAATTGAAATCCACTTTTTCATTATTTTATTTGGCATAAATTTAGTAACAAATTCAGTCGAGTTCATACATTATATGTGTAGATATATGATTATACTATGGAAGGATATATACTAATTTCCGTTTGAAAATGAGTTTAATTTATAATCTGATCTAGCTTTGAGAGAGAGAAGTATGAGGAAAAAATTGTTTCTTGTTAATTTTGGAAGTCTGCTTTTTTATTTTTACAGAGGGAGAGTTTGTTATAAAGTGATAAAATATTAAGCTTTTAAAAAATTTTCGTTTATATTAAACAAAAATATCAGAGAAACTCGATTCATTGTCAGAGTGAAAACCATAGCTTCCGGTCAATCCGTCATTCGACTTGTATCATTATGAATATATATACATATTGAATTGTTATTAGTAAAACAAGTATTTACGATTACGTAATGATTAAAATGTAATTTGATGATCCACAGAATGAGCGAAACAAATAACCGATTTAATAAAAATCTATCAATGAATATTCAGTGCACAATCTATCTAAAATTATAAATAAACATTATATTTTGTAGAATAGAAAACTAAATACGAAAATAAGCTATTCAAATCACTTTAGTAAACGCTTTTTATTCTGTATCAAAAAACTTACCCTTTCGATTTGTAGTAATAACATTTGTAAAAAAAAAGACTAAATTACTTATTGGTTATACTTAAAATACTTATTGTTTCGTAACATCTGTAAAATGTACAATAGAGGAGCTGCTTCTTTGTTGAATTTCCGTGCCATGAGTAATCGTATTATCTAAATTAATCCAGTATCGTTTCGTTAAAAACCCGGAGCTTCAAAAAACAATCAAACCAAAACCATCTTTCTGCTCGTATTACTTACCACCGGAATTACATAATTCAACTTTTTATTCAAAAAATAATGAAGAAATAAATTATTTAATTTCATTTAAAATAAATTTGTTCCATGTATTTAAACTTGCTATTTCGAAAGATGGTTATGCATTTTTTTTATGCTTTCGATAAGAATACAGCTTTCACCGTGTGAACAGGTCCACGTCTAATACGAAAATGAATGATTGGCATGGTATTTAAAGCAAGCGCTGATACTGGCGAGAAATTTGCTAAGCTCTGTAACCCTGCAGACTGTCATTCCCCTGTTTCCTTCCCCTCTCCTCTTCTAAAAAAGTGCTCTTTATTTAACGACTTCCTTATGGCGGGAGAGAGCTATCAATTAGAAGCGACATCTGTTGCCAGATATAAATTACTTATCACTATGTTACCGTTGTACAATCAAGAGTTTTTAACAATAAAATCATGAAATGTGGATATTAATCTTAATCTTAGAGGATGTACATCAGGGGTGGGCGGACATTTTCAGAGTACTGTCTACTTAAAATATTTTTAAGTTGTTGCGGTCCATTCATTTGCGTAGGAGTGGCTCTTCTGTATGAAAATTGTATGTTCTCTTTTCTTAACGCTTGTTTTCTACAATGTACCCATCTTACCAAATATATGACAGATTACTTTTCTTTCTACAAATATTCTGGTAACACAAAATTTACAAGTTGAATGCTTGAACAAGTATGACAAGGCCAATGACAGGCGTACCTCTTGCCCATGCCACGATAAATTTCGTGGGCCTCGTTCAGACTACGTCAGACAGGTGGCATTAGCCACAACAACAACAACAAGTATGAGAGACTGCTATACTGTGGAGCGTGGCGTATTCAATGCAGTGGTCAGAGAACATACGTGAAACGATGAATCTGAAACCAACCTATGTTCTTGTGAGTTGAGAAACTTTCGATTTCAAAGTTTTTTACTTTTCTTCAACCCGCAGGATAAAATATGCGATTTACACTTTTGAATTAATGAAGCTATATACATGACAGAACGAATTATTTAAGCACACGCTCCGTAAATATAAACTATGATGCAGTTATTTTCTTAACGTAAAACGTAAATAACTTAGAATATTTCATATATATAAACATAATTAACTAAAATTCTGTTGCCAGATTCAAAGAAAATAAACAAATATTAATTAATACCAAACAGAAATTGTTTAACTTATTAGAAGTAGCAACATATGTACTTACATTTTATATATGTACTTATACACTGCTGGACAATTGCTAAGGACGGATCACAAATTGCTATGTAGCATAACATTAAGCGAGACATGAGGCCTAATAGGATAAAATATAGTTGCCACACTGTTCAGACATTAGAATAAAGAATATTTATTGTTCTGGAAAGTACAAAAGCTGTGAAACATCTGAAAGAGAAAAAATGTTCATTTGATCTGCGTACGGAGAAATGGAACAATGCATCTAAAAGTCAGCAGGCACCTTAAAGAAAGGTATCAGTACGGGATATGGCCACCGTGGAGTGTGATGCAACATTCCACACGTCGTACCATACTTTGCACAACATTATCCAGCAGCTGTTGAGGCAATTTATCCCATTCCTCTGTGAGTGCACGGATGAGGGTGTTCTCGTTTGTCGGAGGATAGTTTCGACCAGCAACTTGCCTCCCCAAAGCATCCCACACATTTTCAATGGGGTTTCGATCTGGAGATTGCGCTGGCCATACGAGACGTTGAATACCCTCGTTGTCTAGACAATCCTGAACAGCGAGTCTTCGATGACATGTTGCGTTGTCGTCCATAAAAACAAATTTATCACCAACAGCACCACGGAAAAGACGAACATGAGGAAGTAGAACTTCATCAATGTATCGTTGGCCTGTCATAGTCAAAATTCGCAACCACATGTAGGCGCGTGCGGCCATTTATCATGATACCGGCCCCCACCATGATACTGATTGTTGGATATCGGTCCTTTTCCTGGATATTTTCTGAACGATAAGCAGTACCACTCTGGCGCCAGATCAGTTGGCGTCTACAATCCGATGACAGACTGAACCTACTCTGATCTGAGAATAGTACCCATGCCCAGTCCTGTTCAGTCCTATTGTGATGCTCACGACACCATTGCAAACGGGCCGTACGATGCTGTCTGGTCAATGGGACACACACAACAGGTCTGCGTGCGTATAGTCAGTCCTCCTCCCCTCAAACGTCTGGCAACAGTTTTTCGGGAGATCTGCTTTCCTGAGGCAGCAAGAAACTGATTTGCCGCCTGCTAAGCTGTGGTGCGCCTGTTCCTTTTTGCTGATAGGACGATATATCTGTCTTCTGAAGGCGTCTTACTTCTAACACGACCTCCCCCGTCCCGTATACTACACATTCCAGTAGTTTTAAATGACTTCCACAGCCGTGAAACCACGCTGTGAGCGATGTCGAACTCCCTGGCAACATCTGTTATTTTTCGTCCTTCTTCGATCTTTCCAATAATTCGGCCACGCATAAAATCATCTATGTGATGTTGTTAAGACATGTCAAAAATTTTAACTTCGTCTATTAAATCTTTCCTGTAAAACTTTGACTTGAAACAACAACTGTCCACACGCGTCAAAACCTTTAAAGCTCTTATGAACGTTATCACGTGATGAACAGACGTGGAAAAAAATGTGCATACTCATACTTCTTACTAATATCCCGCACTTAGTCTAATTTTCCCCATTTTGCTTCCTTTCATTTTGTGGTTGCTATGGATGATAGTGTTATCCGTCCTTAGCAATTATCCAGCAGTGTATTTTTTCACTGCCGATTACGGCACCATCACAGGATGTGACATCAAAAAAAGAGACAAAAGCAGTGAAAGTGCTGGGAGCGGGGTAGTCTGGGGAACTGGATTGTCTCAATCGTCAAGCCAGTGTTGTCACGGGAAGAGATGATTGTTAACATGTATTTCCCCCTTTAATCGGAGTTTGGGAGGAAAACTCATTTGTACGGCTGGTATCGCAGTGATTTTTATCTACAACGGCAGTGATCGTTTTCAGCATCATAATTTGATTCCAATGAAGGTACATGTATCGTCTACACATTTTTCGAATCATTTGCTTAAGTAAACACTGTCACATCGATTGTGAAAAATCCCATTCTCCAGTCTAGTTGGCATAAGGGCTCCATAAATATGTCTCTTAATATGAGTGTCTTAGTTCTTAGTAAAGGTGATTCCCCCAAACTGTATTGGTAGTCCAACCGTCGATCGCTATCAACTTAATGCCCATCTCTGATGACATGCTCACTAGGAAAGAATTTTTCGAAAGTTCACCATGAAAGGGGAAATGTGAAAATTAAAATCGTTCGCAGGCGAAGTTGCAGAATTTTTCCATTAATAAATAACGTATTTGCTCGCCACATTGAAATAAAGCGGCATTATAATCGATAATTTTTCTTAAAAATAATATTTTCAAACAAATTTTTTCAAAAAGAAAAGGTTATTCAGACTCCTCAAATGAGCAATATTGGATACTCTGTTATGAATCTGCTGTATAAAAGAAGTTGGATAGTTTCTATAGAAGTGGATTTCGTTGAATTTCTTAGAAATGGACGTTACTTGTCAAAAGAGGGTTTGAGCTTAAAATTAATGAAATAACAGCATCTTTATTACATGTTTCTCGAGAGAGGTTGCTTGCAAACCTTTGTCGATATATATGAAAGTTCTTATTTCTGGCTTCAGCAGCCTCTTCTAAGAGATGTCCGATCGGCAATAAGGTATGTGAAACAATCTCTGAAATATGCACTCAATTCTGTACGTTGTTAGAGTCAACGGATGCCAGTTGTATAAACATACACAGTGTGATTCAAAATTTTTCTTTCAAATTTCATGAGAATCCAGGCAATACGTCAGGAAACAGATATCACATGGGAAAGTATGTCCCCAAACGTACGCTTGCGTATGTAGAAAGTACTTTGGGTATTCAACCAGTAGAAAGATCGGCCGACAACTTTTTCTGTCATCAACGCACGGCTGACTCACAAGAGAGATGAATCGTTTTACGAATCAAGAGCTTTAAATATGCATCTCGCATATAGGGCAGCAGTAGACAGGGTCGCTGAGCTCTGCAAGTTTACGAAAATCGATACCCTGACAGAAGAATTTTACATAACCAAATCACCAAAGATTTGCGCGTGTGCGTTGTAATCCATACGAATATGGTTTACACTGCAGTAGTTCTCAAACTTTCACTACTGGCGACCCAATTTTCAATCATAATTTTTATCGCCCCCACCCAAAAATAATAATGTACTGAACGCAATAATAATGCACTTGGGGGGGGAGGTGCTAAAGCTACAATACGATCATAATTATAAACCGTACAAATTAACAAGATAAGTATTAAATTTTATATATGTTACTTTTAAGAATATATGTTTTTATTTTTTACGTTTTAGTTCGATTCACTATAAAAGCTTGTATTTTAGTTTGTTTTTAAATTATAATTTATTTTATAATTATTTTTACCGTACACGATAAATATCCCAATTCCAGTGAATAACTTAATTGAGAAAATATACTTCCTTACTTTCAAGGAATTTTCAGTTTTTCTTTGATATAATTTGAGAAAAAATCCAATAAAACCAAAGAAAATGTTCCAAATGTGCATGGCCTTAATAGAGGACATAAATCACAGACACTTTTCACTAACAATACAGGAACGTTATTTTCCAGCAAAACTGTCATATTTTGTTCACGTTATTGGAGTGTTGCTGTCATTTGATGATTTACATCAAATTTTGAATTTTTTCTTCCTTGTGTCTTTTTGACAAGGTGAAATGCTACATTTATGGCTTCATAGTTTTCTTCATAGAGTCCCTTAGGCAGTATTTGAAAACTCAAACGTTTCATGTCTATCGCTTTTCTCACATTTACTTTCGCTATCTTGATTAATATGCATTGTTTCAGCAAGTTCTTCAATTGCTTCACCAGTTTCAACTTCTCTGAATAGAGATCACAGTTTACCATTTTTTTATATTCTGCTCATTTACATTTATGAAACATTATAAGTTGTACAGCAAAACAATCAAAACCACAAAGTTGTTCATAAGGGAAAGTGTAGCATGTTCATAGAAAATATTTTTGAACAAAAGTGGTTATGCACAGAGCTTGATCAAAACAAGTAACTTGATTGTAAAAAAAACGTTTGCCACTCTTAAAAAAGAGACATATTTGTGACAATTTCATTTTAGTTTCCATTAAGACTGTTTAATAGGAGGGTACCGTAAAGGTCACTGTTAAAGAATAAACAGTTTTCCCAGAATTAACAATTTCGTGAGTTTGCGGTGACTCTGCGCCTCATGCGACAGCTCCCATGTTTAAAGTGTATTCAATATAAAAATATCGATGTCAGTTCTAAAACATAATTGTGTAAAATTGCATTATATGTTTCAGAATAATCATAAAAATACATCTTGGCCAAATAATCCTTCAAAGTGCTTAACATGCTTATCCATATATCATAAAACTCATTTACATGAAAAAAAGGCAACAGAAAAATATCTTTTACAACTTTCCTAAAAGAAAAAGAGACGGAGTGAAACATACCAGTGAAGGTCAAATGTATGGAAATCAAAAGTAGTATTTTAGGGGTTAAAAGGAACGTAATAAAAAAATCTCTCATCTTGGGATTACAGCAAAGCAAACTAAATGTCTTTTTTATTTGGTTATAGGATCAAAGATAGCTAAGAAGCGTTTGAAGTGGAATCCTTTTTTTATGGTTTTTAGATGAAATATATATTGTGTATTTTTTATTATCTCAGGAAGCATTTTGTTTTACTTCATTCCAAAAAATTTTTTAAACCTTTTATTTTCAATAAGCTTTAGATTTCGTAATTATATATAATAGATTAAAACTATTGTTACAAAAGGAGCAAAAGAAAAAAACACAACTTATTTGATAACAAAAGCAATACAAAACAATATATTTAGTTAGAAGGATGAAATTAAACAAATTAACAGGTGTTAGAAAATTACCCCGACAGATTGTGACGGGGCTTTATCGCGCCTTCTTTTAAAAATCCTCTTGGGAATCTAAGGGGCAGAAAGGTATTTCTATCCAACCAACCCAAGAAGAGAACACGATTATGCAGATTAGGAAGTGTATATATTGGAGCTTTAATATTCGCATTGAGTTCTAAGGAAGAGGTCTAATTGTCACAGTGAAGTTCCAAGAAGTGCTAGGAGAGTGCTATGGAAGTTCTATGAAAGTCTAAGAGTTCGAAATGAAAAGATTATCCATTTGTCGTATAAAAGATTATATTCACGATATAAGGACTGTAGCTGTTCATCGCGGAATAGCGATAAGAAACCTTACATTAAACTTTCATACTAGAGCGGATTCTAGTAAGTTAGGAAATCATCTATAAATGTAGATTAGGTGGTTTATTGCGCTATTTATTAGAATTATAGCTTTATGTCTCATTACGTCTGATCATAAGCCTCCTAGACTTGTGTTCTTTTGCTGAATATAAATTGAGATCATAATAAACTAATTGTATTATGGTAGCATTTGGTGGTCAATCTTTTATCCCCTTAAACTACTGATTCCCAAAGTGGTCTATATGGACCCCCAGGGGTCGATGACGACTTGCAGGGGGTCTACACCAGTGAAAAAAATTGGTGGTTCATGAAGCGTAAATAAGGGTCTACGAAAGCCTCATCTGGTTTTATTATTATTTACATGGACATTGAAATATTTCTGGTTTACGTGTTTAAGCTTTTTTTGGTACTTTCTCTCGTTCCTAGAGTGGAGTCACAAGGGACATTTCTAACGCCCACAGGATGTCCGGTATGATATAACTAAAAGGGGCAGGGGAGTTTTTGGAAGTAGAGACCCACACAGTAGATATTTTATTTTACTCCTAAGGGTGAAAATTCGGTTCGTTAAACGGTTGTGATTTCAACCACCAAAAGACTCATTTTCAAAGAAATTGGGCTGCTGAAATATATATATAATTACACAGTTCCATCTTTTACAATTTACTCGCATGAAATATCCACAGGTTATTGTTTTTAATTTTTAATTATTTTGTATTTTTTAATTGTAATATTTTAAGATTTAAAAGATAACTTTGTGTTTCTCTTTCAGTAAATAAAATATATTGAATACCTGGTAAATCAAAGTAACTTCGAAAGAGAAAGGAAGCAGAGAGACAAATCAGTAGAACGCAATCGGTTCGACTCTCCAATTTATGGACAAAACGAGTTTGTACCTTGTGGTAGTCCGCTTTTTTTTGGATTTACATGAGAAACAAAAATGTGGGCTAAAGCTGACACAATACATAGGAGTCTATGAGAATTTTAACGAATTGATATTGGGATGAAAATAAAACGATACAAAAAAATTTTTTTTAGGTTGAAAGTAATGTCATTTTTATCCACCCTCCAGCTTGTTCAGAAATTCATGAGTTGTGAGACAGCTGAAGGAGATAACATTTTTTCTCGACTGTTCCAACGCCATGGATAGGCAAAAAATACTGATTTATTAATTTATGTTTTTGGCACTAAATGAAAATTAGGGTTGCACACAAAAAAGAAAAGTAATTTCTAGTGTATAATTATAAGATACAAATATTAAAAAAATACTAAAACAAATTATAGAACCACTAAATATTAACCCTCTGAGTGGTTAGCTTCCTCCTGAAAAGTTATTCCGAAAGCGTTTACTCTTATTTTGCCATTCGCTTTAAAAATGCAACAGTTCTTTCCTTACCCCCTTTTAAAACTTTGGAGGAGACCGAACGAGGACAATTTTATGACTCGGTTCGGTCAATTTGTAAAGTAAGAACCAAGAGATCAATCGTTTACAGCTAGCTGTCAAGTTGCCTTCGGCAATCTTGTTTGAAAGTTGTAGTGCAACTGGGTCGTTTCCCCTATATGTTTAGTCACAGTAAAATTAAAACAAAATGAAGGTGGAAAAAAGGAAATAAATAGTGTGTTAGAAGTTGAAAAATAACTATATTTTCTTCGAACATAATTTATTTTTCTCTCATTTTTTAAAAATTAAAAAAAAATATATAAAATGGTTTTGCGATTTGAACCAGAAAAAGCGTCCTGTATTCATTTTCGAATATGAGAGTAAGAAAACGCGCTCACTTTCCTGTTTTTAAAAAATTAATGGGGTAAAAAGAGTGAAGGCCCTATCTCCTTTTTTAAACAATAAGGCAATAAATGGTGCATACGGTGATATAAATACGATGATTATATTTATGAAATAAAACCGATCTTTCTCTATTCAATAATATTTTTAATTTAAAATAACATAAAAAAGATTTCAATACTTTTAATTTATTATAATTAAAATCATATAAATGATATTTTTATGTTAACTGAATATTTTTCGGAAAAATTCAAACTTTTCATTTCTAGTGTTCTCCTTTTCGAACTTGTATTAAATAAAAACTTCTCTACCACGGCATTTGTGATGGACATAACACACATTCAGTCAATAATTTTTAATTTAAATGGGGGATATACTTCTGCAAATGCGCATGATAGTACTTCTAACCATATTCTACTCAAGTTTAATTTCTTATCTTTCTGTTTCTTTTATTACAAGAAAAATGTCCCACATCGATAACTACATTTTTTTTCACACAATTCAGTCATTACAAATTCTATTGTGAGAAAAGTTCTCCCTAATTAATTTGGTCTTTCAAAACAGTACACTTAAAACAATTTTGTTCAGTGACGTTAAACGACAGTTCCACAATGTATCCATACCAAATTTTAAAAACAATTTTAACATTTTGAAATGTATCCTGTATTAAATATTTTGAGTATACACAAATATATCCTGCTGTATGGAAGACATAGTATGAGATTGGGTGTGTGGTTTTGAAAGAATGTTTTCGTACGTGTAGACTATTTTTGAAAATTTAAATATCACTGAAGCTGATCATATAACTGCAAATGAGCCCTATTTTAATGTGTGCTGGTATCAAAGTAAAACACTTTACAATATTAAACAGCCTATGGGTTTATATTCAATATCAAACTATTCGCAAAATGGCTTACAACTTCTATTCAAATTGTAAAGAAACCGAAATATAAATATATGTTACTGCAGTCAAAAATATTCATTATATGTAAATATCCTATTCCTCCACTTATTTCAGTACATTTTAAAAACTGTAGCTCAATGCAATTTTTTATATTTATAAACGAGGCATAAAAGCTCACACTGTCGCAAAAATGTCTTTATCATTTTTAAATATACTACTATAAAACGTATATGGATTGTAAGATCAGTTCTAAAATTCTAAAAGCTTTTAGAGGAGCAAAAACCATATAATTTTGGATTGATCAAAATTTTAATATAATACACAAATATACATGTTATTAAGCAAATACATTTGAAAAATCAAACTTCCTTCTGAAATAAACGTAATTGAAAGAAAGATGTTTAATTGCAAATGAGTGGAAATACATGTTTATCTAAGGAGTATCCCCAAAGTGAGGTAATCCTCAAACTTAAGACTCAAACTCAGTGGCACAACAATCCATGAGGGCCAGAAACTACTGTGCCCATCATAATACACGTGACCATTGGACGCTGAGGTGCATGAACAGATGTCCCGATTTGGTGGTCTGTCTGAAGAGAGACCTTCAGTGTTAAAGACCCCAAGCAAGCTTGGTACTCATTTATCGACCCAATGTAGCTGGGATGAAAGGCAGAGTCGACCTTTCCCAGTCCGTTAAAAGAACACAAGACCTGTGGTGTGGAAACACGATACACTAGCACTCGACCCTATTCGGTGAAAAATAAAACTTAATGTTAGAATCTTATATAATTCCCTAATGAATGAGGGAGTCTAAACTTTTTTTTCATGTAAACTGTTTAGACGGAAATGGTTAATTATGAACATTTAACTAGTTGCATAAATTATAATTAACTGTTATAGTTTACATAAATTTTTAAGAGTGCAAAATGTGTATTTTGGCTGCACGAATTAATTTTAAAAGGAATACGGTTACGAAAAAGTAGTACAAATCTATCTAAAGTAGGGTTGGTTACCTTAGATATTGTCAAACACAACAAAGTATTGGGAGCCAATTCCACAATTCGTTGTTATAAAAATGTATTGAAAATTACAATACTTAGTTTTTGCATTTGTAATTCATATATTTTTTTTCCTTAGAGATTTAAAACCTAGAGCGGCATCCATCAAAAACCGCGGTTCTCTCTCTGTTTTTCCAGATCGCCCCTGACTAAGCCGGCTCTGCCATAGTAAGTTAAAATGCAGTATTTTGTTTGTCAAGATCATTTTATAGCAGACTGCATTTTTCATGTATTTTAGATGGTCGTTTTATATTTTCTACGTCAATATCTTAATGTCTGAATTTAAAATTACATTAAATTCTTGACATTCGCATCAATGACCATTATAATTTGTATTAGTATATGATTGTTTCTTCAAACGATTACATGACCATTATTAACATATTATTTTAACTATTAAATTAATATTAAGTATAACATAACGCACACAAGTTTTCTGAACTTTAAAATAAATATTTCGAAAGCTACTTCAGATATACTCAAAATTTTTCATTCCGACGCTTTAGCTTCTCAGTTTTGCTTCTATGTAAAACTTTATTGTATATTCGTCGATTTTTTTAGTATATTTTTTGCTCTTAGCATACAGTTTTCAACTGAATTGTATTAAATCTTCGAAATATATTAAAAAATACCAAAGAAGCTATATAATAAAAAATTTGAAATTTATATTATACTCAAAGAGTTGCTAGAACTTATGGTAAATAATTTTTAACTGCGCGATACATTTTTTTTCGAAATTTCAAATGGAATTTCTAACGTAAAATTTCTAGCTTTATACGGTCGAGATTTCAAAACAATGTCCAGATTTTAATTACTTATTTAGTTAACCTTTAAAAAAATAAATGTTGAGGTATTTTGCATAAATAGATATTTTTGAAGAATAATTCGAATGTTTTTGAATAGCTCGAATTTAAAATTGATTTTTATGTTTATTTATATGCACAAATATCTACTGTAAATGTTTCCGTATATTTTTGATTACCATTTATTCAAACATTCAAGTTATAAAAAAATTTTGGAAAATGTTCATTCATGTTGTCTTTGATGTAAACTGAAGTTCAAGCACTTAAAATTTAAATATAATTCGGTGTATTTTAACAATATATAACTAGGCACTGTACGTAAACTTCCCTGAACACTTCATCTTTGAAATCTAAAAAAAAAAAAAAACTAATAGATCTTAATTAGTTTTTTTTTCGATCAAAGTGTAAGAAAATGTTTCAAATTATTTTATGAAGTTTAAATTTATTCATTTTTAGTGGTTGGAAAGTTGAAAAGATTTCAAATTTTAAAGTGTTTGGTGTTTTGTTAATTTTTTTTGCATCTTATAATGAAATCATCATGTTTCAAAAACTGAAAGCATTGATTAAGATAAGAAAAATGAAGCGAAAGAATATACTTTAAAAAAGATAATTTGTCTAACTATATAAAATAGCAGATTGCCCTGACACGCCACAACTTTTGTTACAGTTTCAAACTAATATGAAACCAAAAGGGAATTGTAACATATTTTACTTATGCGTTGGGACTTTTCAAAACTTTTAAAATACAAGCTAACAAACAAACACTTCCAGGGGTCTTAAGAAATTTTCCCCCGATTTCATACGATTGCTCCAGGGGCAAAACACGGGGTTCCCTGCGAGCCATAAAACTTCCTATGAGTGTCCTGTTGTGTTGCTTCCACTGTCCCTAATTATTTTTCAAGATGTTAAACCTTTAAAAGGCGGAAAGGATTCAGAAAAGTACGGCTAATCCGCTTTTGAAAATGTTACTTGAAGGCAAAAAAACCCGCGCAGTGCATTTTTGAAGTATCTTTACAATGACGGAATTTTCCGTGCTACCCGCTTGGAGGGTTAAATATATCTTATCTAATGGGAAAAAATAAACCCTGCCTTATATTTGAAAGTAGGATCTTCTGTAGGATCAACCCGTGCCTCATAGTCGAAATTAACATTCCTTCTTCGAACTGTATGATGCGGCTGGGTGAGCTCCAAATTAGCCGGTATGTCAATTTTGTCGGCGAGTTCTCGAGCATCGCAAAACATTTCCTTAAAAGTTGTGTCAAATCCAAGATCCTTGGGAAAAACCTTAATATATTTTCAAGAGCTCTAGCAGATGGTAAATCATAGTCGTCTATAGTACAGAGGCCTCAACTCTTAAAGAGTTGTCAATCTCCGAATTATTACTAATAGCAAATAAAGCGTCGTATGATACTCTTACTTGATACTTTAGTGATTTTAATGCATCTATTCAGATTTCCCAACGATTTTGTTTAAAATCACTTATTTACTTTATAAATTGTGTTCAAATTTTTATTTCTCTAATGCATATTCTGTTTCCACTCAAATTAAATGGTTTTACACTAGGAACAACAACAAAATAGTACCTATATTCTTTCACATTAATTATTGTTCTGTAACAAGAAAATTTAATTAAATCCTTTTTCTGTTGTTTTTTATAAGAAATTTCTTTCTTAATTTTTACATTCTTTTTGTTGCCCTTTTTAAAAATTTTAAATATTGCTATACATTGGAACCTATTATTACTAGAATTTTTTTCTTAAACATACATACTAACGCTTTTAAACCTTTTCACAATCACGAAAAATACATTTTAAAGAATTTTTTGAGAAATATAATAGTAAAATGAAACAGTAAATAAGAACTATTGCAAACTGAAAACATCGACTTTTTAATTTGTAGTGCACCAGTGCTCTACGGAACACTGATTAAAAGCCTCTCGTTTATGTCTTGGATGAGTGGTTATGTTCTGAAACGTTTTTGGCAAGATACTGAAATAGGAATTTTAAGTATTTTATATTTTTATGCGTTGCAATTAAACGATTGAGAATTAAAGTACATTTATGTATTAATCCCAAATAAAAAGTATTTTAATAAGATGGAAACTTAATTTTAAAAATTGCTTTGGAAGTTATTCAGGCTTAAAGTCATTGTTGTTTGCTTATTGGAGCTGTTAATTCTATGTTATTTTGATATCACTATACATTCAAATTAATTATCTATTTAATAATCGTCTTTCAAAATTTGAAATTCACACCTGAAATTTTGCAATTTATTTATCCGAAGGATGTTTTTGCATTGAGTTAAAAAATTGTACTTTTTAAACATTTCTATTTTTTGGTTTAAAATCAAAGACTTTTAAATATTTTCTTAAAAATTCTTCATATTAAACTGCAGATAATTTATTAACTCAATTTTTAAACTTTTCGAAATATGCATTTTGACGAACTTTATTAGTAGCATACAGAATGCTTTGCAATATTTTAAAGATATTATACATATTTTATGTATCTTTATAATTATACACATAATTATACATGCAATACAGTGGTTCCCAAACTTTCAATACTGGCGACCCAATTTTCAATCATAATTTTTGTCGCGCCCCCCTGTACAACAATAATGTATTTACTGCAATAAAGATGCACTTTGGGAGAGAGACGCTAAAGTTACAATACGATCTTAATGGACTAAATTCATGTGACGTCACGATCACGTGATTCCAGATCAGCTCTTGCGCACGTGCATGCGGCTTCATTTGTTTACATTACTATCTTGCTCTTAAACTTTAGTTAATTATTCTTTTTTGACATTCAGAAATGACATACTGTGCAGCATATGGATGCAATAACTCCAAAAAGAAAGACAATTGCAGAAACAAAGCGTGCTTCCAATTTCCTTTAAAAAATCCAAATTTATTAAAAACATGGATAGCAAAGATTAGGCGGGAAAAATTCGTACCTTCTTATGCTTCTGTACTATGTTCGGATCATTTCGAAGAGGAATGTTTCGAATACCAAAATTTTACTAATCGCAGGCACTTAAAACCTGGATCAGTGCCAACAAATTTTGTGTTTAGAAAAAGTCAATCTTTCCGAAGAATTCTGGAAAGATGCAAGCCCTCTACTTCTACTGAAATGTAAGTACTTCAAAATTTTTGCTAAGTTTATGTCAAGTTTTTAAATAAGTTACTTAGAAAATACTTCAATGGTTAAATATCTTAATAAACTTAAGTTTTACTTATGTTATAAATCTTCAAAATAAAGTAACAGAAGTAATTCTGTACTTTATATAAAACTAGCACTATATAGAGTATACTTTTAAATAACCATACATATTATATTAAGACAAGTATGTATACAAACTTCACAGAAGATTATCTAATGTATTGTTTGCTGTTATTTTGATTTCTCATTAAAAAAATAAAATACTTGTGATAATAATCTGTTTCTGAATTGATGGAATAATTTAATTTTAGCTCTATTAATGTTTTTTTTATCACCATCTGTAAAGTATTTTATAAAAGAAGTCAGTCAGTGTTTACTTATAAAATTATTACTCGAACATGATTCAAAGTATTCATACATAAATGTAAATGCATTAAAAATACTTATATGCAAAATTTAAAAATCATTTAAAAAATATAATATTAATGTAAATGTTTTATTTTAAAAAATAGATGTAAACCATCTGTTTCAAATGAAGAAATGGGAACGGAAGAAATTCAGAGCTTCATGCAGTTTTTTTGCTATGTAATCATTGATTGCATGCAATAAAACAAAAACATGTTTACAAAATGCTGGAGTGCCTTCAGTAGGACAAGTACATGTTGCACTTATAAAATAAAGTTAAATAAATTTTAAATATTAAAGTAATAAATTTTAAAATTAGATTGCAAATTCATATAAGTTTTCGGTATTTACACATCAGTCTACTGACTAATACATTATGAAAAATTTATGCTAAAGTTAATTTACAGCTCAGTTTAAATTAAATTATTTTAAATAAAGACCATAATTTAAAATTTAAATAAATAAATCATGTAAATGAAAATTTCAAATAAATAAAAAATAACAGTTTATAAAAACACGTCATAAAGTATTTGAATTAAAAATAGTATGCCTTTATAAGAAAAATTACTCACAATTTGGGAGAATCTTAATGTTTACACAATATTACTCCTTATTGAATTGAAGTTTTAAATGAAAAATTTACATTTCTTATTAAAAATGGTTTGGCATTTCCTGTGTTTACTTTTACTGTGTTGGAATCAAATTAGAATTTACTCATAAATAGCAATACTCATAAAATGACTAAAGCTTAATAATGCATATTCATTAAAATAGAAAACAATGAAATTGATATTCAATGCTACTCTAAAAAATAAGAATCAAAGTATAAACTTATCACTAATAATGTAGCTATTAAAAAAATATAAATTAGCCCATTCACATTTCTTTTTGTCTTTTGGGGAATCAACTTTCAATTAAATAACTCCCAATGTTAATACATAGAATCCTATTTTATATTTTAAAACAATGAGTTATATTAAAGCATAAAAGAGTAAATAGTAATGCAATTATAATCGTTTTAAAAAAAGTTCCTAAATTAAAACAAAATAATTTTTAACTTACCTGACAAGATGTTCTGAATTGAACAGAGGGCTTGTACGTCACTTTCTTCTTCATTTCGGCTTTAACAAAGCTTTGAATAAAAAAATCATCATTCATTAAGATATCAGGCTCAGTAAATGATATCTTGCTTACGAATTTATCGTCGAATAATTTTAATCCTTTCGATATATTTGCAGCAACACTTCGATTTCCAGTGGCACTGGAAAACTTCACACAGTAATTTAATATTTCGTGTAAATTGAAATTTTTCAAAAGAAGCGGTTTCGAACCTATGCTATGAGCCATTCTTGTGAAAAAATATGAAATAAAGAACTACAAAATATTTAATAACAATAATAACTAAGAGCTATATCTAAGTGAATCAAGAAATATAAATAAATATCCCAGCTAACACTAACGAAGCAGGCTAATACTTAATTAGATAAATAAAGTAGAATAAAACAAAAAATATGTAAAAGAGTTGTTAAAAATATTTCCTAACAAATATATATACTAGAATAATGCAAAAAATACAATTATATCATATGTTTTTAATTAGATAAAATTAAAACACAAGAACGACGTCAACAAACGTATTTCAAAACCAATGCTATGGATTAGCACGTGCAGTTTATTGACGTTGGAATCACGTGATTACTGACTGGCGTCAGTCTGTCGATGAAGTTACTCCATTATAAACCGTACAAATTAATACGATAAGTATATTAAATTTTGTAAATATAATTTATAAGTAATATATATTTTAAGAAAATTACTTAAAATATATATTACTTATTACTATGTTAATTTTTCTTTCTCTAATTTTTAAATTGGAACAGATCGCAAAATGATACATTTAATTAAAGATTTATTTCTCCTTCAGCATTCGTTTCTCAAAGTACAAATTTCATTAGAAAAATAGTCTAGTCTATGTTGCTCTCTATCATATCGATCACATTTGGCATTATAGGGTACGTTTGCGTTAGTCTGGACAACCTATCGGACGTCTGCGCGAAACATGTAAAACGTCGTACAATTCCAGTCAGTTTTGGTCGACTCGATACTTCTATAGCTACCAAATCTAGCTTGTGAATGTAAATTTTTTAAATTTACACGTTAATTATAATTCACGGTAATTAAGTATTTATGGCAGTAGATTAAAACAAAATCATACATTTTTAAGTCGTAAGCAAACATTCGACGATAATAAAGGATCAACAAGTACACAGACGAGAATGGTTCCGAAAATTAAATCAAGGCAATAAATATTCTCATTAATACTTAAATTTTGGATTTACCGCCACTGAACTAAATGATGGGAAAAAAAGCCCCAGGTCATTTTGTGTCAAAACTTACAAATCTGAAGAACAACATGTGAAAGTTGTTTCTAAAACCATGTAAAATCATTTAGCTATGTTGGCAAAGAATTTTAAAAAGTATTTTCTGGATGAGGACAACTTGGTAGAGAGTTACGAGTGGATTAGGGATCTATTTCAAGATACTCCAGAAGAACTCTCAACTTCCGAAGAAGAAATCTTCATACATTTCACATCCAGTGAAAACTTAAAAGGCAATTTTGTAATAAATCGCTCTTTGAATTTTGGGTAGAGGTGGATGATGAATTCTCTGTACTGAAAACAAAAGCACTTTGTATACTATTACCATTTTCAATTACCTACCTTTGTGAAACCGATATTTTCTGCGGTGGCTGCTTTGAAGACAAAATATAAATCTCAGCTAAATATAGAAAAATAACTCAGAGGGTCAATTTCTAATATTAAACCTTCCACCCTCCTTTGAAAAACTTTGGTCTACAAGACAAGCCCATGAAAGTCCCTAATAATTATCAAACTTGTTCTTAATTTAGTATTAAGAAATTATTTATAAAATACCTTCTTCAGTACTGATACATTAAACGTCTACTCTGGCTGAAACACCAGCTTTTCGCACGTATTCATTTTTTAAAAAAATAAAACATTATTATTGATATAATAGCTGAACTGTAAAGAGAGTAAAACTGCGTGGACGACATTGTATACAAAAATGTAAAATGATTTTTTTAGATAAATGCTATAATTGTAAATAACTGTTTAAAATAACTGTAATTTTAAACCTCGAAGAATTAGCATTTAGAATTAATGTTAAAAAATGAAAAAGATTATAAAATTCCGATTAAGAATAATTGTGTAACTTTTTAATATTTAATGCGAGAAGACTTCAAATTGTTTTAATCCAGCAGCAGACGCGCACTCCATACTAACACAAATGGTACTGCGGGGGGACTCAGTCATCCCAATCATTTGTTTATAATTCTTTTTACTCTACACGATACAAATCGGAAAAAATTCCGGTGAATAATTCAATTAAGAGAAAGTATACTTACCGGCTTTCAAGGAATGTTCAATTTTTCTTTGATGATTTGAGAAAAAACCCAATAAAACTGGACTAAAATGATTCAAAAGTGCAATACCTTAATAAAGGACGCAAATCAGAGACACTTTTCACTAACATTACAAAAATGTTATTTGCTGGCAAAGCTGTCAAATTTTGTTCAAGTAATTGTAGTTTTAATGAGCTCTCATGATCGAGTGAGTGAATAATAACGTCGCACTGTTCAGCTACACGAGGGGTTTTAGAGACGGACCTCGTAATTTTGAACAATGGTTGACGAGGACGATACTTGAGTTGGCCTCTTTTAACTACCACACCACTCCAACAGGAGGACGTTTGAGCTCTTGACAGATTTAACATGCATCTCTACCCTAAACGGCGGGTCTTTAGTGGTACTGGGCTCGAACTTATGACTCATTTGGTAATAAACAAATAGCAAGTCGATCATTTTCTTTCTTGTGTCTTTTTGACAAGGTGAACTGAACCTTGTGGTGCACTTATGGCTTCATATATTAGGTTGATGGAGTTCTTTAGGAAGCATTTGAAAATTTTCCTTTCGTTTCATGTTCATGGTGTTTCTCAAACATGAATAATATGTATTCTTTCAGCAGGTTTTTTTGCTTGATCAGTTTCAATTTCCCTCAATAGAGATCACAGATGTCCCACGCCACCGCTCTCGATTAAAAGTGTATTCAGAAAAAAATGCGAATGATCTAAATAACCATACCAGTAAGTTTGAAGGTCAATCAAATGATTAACAAATGTATTATACAGCCTGGCTGAAAAGTGAATAATGTCTTCCTTTTCTTTTTCTATAACTAATGTACAGTATTTCAATAATAATTACAGTGATTAATTGTTTATCTTCTTAGAATTTTTCTCAGGGTCTGGGTTTCGTTTTTCTTTTTACGAGTAATATTTTATGTTAAAACGTAATAAAAAATCTCTCATTGAGGAAATACAGCAAATTAAACAAAATGTTTTTTTTCTTTAATTTGGTTTGGGATCAAATATAGCTATTTGATGACGGAAAAACGCCAGATAGTAAACATAAATATGTCAGTGTTGTTGTGTATTTCTTTATTATGGAAGAAAGTATTTTGTTTTACTTCTCTTTCCAGTTATTTTTTTTAAATCTTGAAATTTTCAATATGCTCGCGCCCCCTTGTAGGGTCAGGGATCTCGATTCACATTTGAAGCAAAGTATGCAACAGAACAACCATGTATGAACAGCATAAAATTTTTCAAATTTCTCCCAAAAATATTTTATCACGGGACGAGAGAAAATTTTTCATTCCATCCCAGAGAGACAATTGAGACAGGGGTCATCAACAAATGAAATTCAGACATCTTGAAGGGGTTAAATGAAATTCTTGGCATGTCAAATGAAATGTATGCATCTTGGTGAGAAAACAGAGGACACCAGCGAACTCAACGAGACAAGCCCTCCAATCTTGGTGAGAAAACAGAGAACACCAGCGAACTCAACGAGACAAACCCTCCAATCTTGGTGTGTGAAGACGACAACAGGTAAGTCTAATCTATATTATTCCAATCTTGGTTTAGTAATTGACCCGATAAAGGGGAACAACCCCAATTTTCGGAGTTGAAGATTTTGGCTCAAAACATTTACCGATAAGACTGACAGAATTTGAGAATATTAATCAATTCAAATCCTGACAGCGAAAAACATTTAGCATGAAAATATTGTTGAATGTTTGGCTGCTGACCTTTTATTCTCTAATAAGGTCACATGAAACGATTTCTATTGGCTGGCGCATGTTTTAAAAAAAGATACCTTCCAACGTTGGCATATTGTGTGTCTTGAAAAAAAGGCACCGAGTCGACTCGGTCCACCTTTTTTCGGTAATTTTTTTTCACTCACTCTACTAGATGGGCAGTTTGTCTTTTGCATTCAGCCTGCAGCTTGTTAAAATGCTGCAGGTATCGCGCAAATCGATAAGATTTCAACATGGTGCTCTCGGAAATCTCATAGTCCTCGTGCACCTCATCGTGCAGGTGGTCAGGCAGAGTGCGGTCATTCAAATCCCGGAAATGGGGCAATATTTCCAGGTTGATGGTAAAAACCCCAGCTTTTCAAATATTTTCCGCTGGTCCGATTCCTTGACGACGATGAGGCCTCTGTTTCCTTAGGCCAGGTGACAAAACTTGCCCCGGACGAAGAAAGACAGGTATCCCAGAGGTACGGATCCGGGCAGGCGGCTTTTCAGGCGCAACCGTTCATTGATGTTCAAGTTGGCCCGGCTGTCTTTGGCAGTCGTAAGGAGATTCGAGTGGTCCACCGTGATACATATCACTTCTGGATCTTTGCCATCCTCCGGAATGCTGGTAATGGACAATTCGATCGGGACAGGCTTGCCACCATGGTGAAACACGTTGGCATGGGCAAAAAAGGCTAAGTGAGACATGTTGCTGAGTGGGAATGTCTCTGGTGCATGAGCCCTCTCCTTTTATACTCTACTGGGTCACGTGAATAGATTCCTATTGGCTGATGCTTTTACAACCTTGAATCACAAGACACTGATGAAAGATATCTTTAGTGCAAAGTTCCCCAATACAGATGAACCCAATCTTGGTGCATCAAACAGCACGATTCAGCACACGTTTTTAAAATGTGCACACTCCAATCTTGTTACACTATTTGGCCCAAAAAAAGGGGGACGGATTCGACTCTTGTGTCGACTCGATCCCCCTTTTTCCGGGCCAATGTCCATTTTTTATTGTACCGTAACTTTATAACTCCATTCAGCATGCAGCTTATTAAAACTGCTGCATGTATTTGGCAAATTGATACGATTTTAGCATGGTGCAGTACGAAATATCCTCTTCCTCGTGCACTCCCTCATGCATGGGATTGGGAAAGGTTCCATCGCAAATGTCTTTGAATTTCGGAAGGATCTCAAGGGCCATGGTATACAGTCTGAGCTCTTGAAAATTTTTTTTGCTCCCCTCTTTTGACCACCACAAGGGCCCTGTTATCTGTACCAGACGAAGACAGGCATTCTCTGGGCAGTTGGATCGAAAATCTTTGGAATCCCTGGGAATCGTGGCAATGGACAATTCGATGGGCACTGGCTTTCCCTCGTGATAAAACATGTTGGCATGAGCAATATAGACTGGTTGATACAAAACAGACATGTTGCTTCAAACAGCAGAATTATTCTAGCGGTGGTTGGCTCGCTTTATATATGCTCGAGGAGCGTGACGTCAGAGGGCATCCTATCCGCCAAAGCCTTTTCATGCGTGCGCTGCACGTGTTTTTCCAAAGCCCGCTTCCAAGGTTGAAGACCCACCATGCGCCAAGGGAAAGGTTCGTCTCGATGCATTTCCCAATCGTCCAACCACGTCAACCATTTCACGTACACGTCTACTACTCGAGAGCAGTCTGTAAAATCCTAACTATACGCATCCGTAGTGTGAGGTAGATAAGCCTCCCAAACTCGGTGAGAAGGAGGACGACCCACTTGAAAGAATTTCAACTCGACCCCTTAGTTCCAGGTCAGATCCAAATGACTCGTAAACACAATGACCGTTTTTCCAAACAACCGAGGATTATGCACACCAAAGTTGGGTTCAAAAATGATGGTATAAGGATAGTCTTGCTCGTAATACGTGACTCGATCCGGCCACCGACCCAGATTTCCAAACACAATCGTGGTGCGATGTCGACACTGGTCCAATAAACTGTTTACCGAAACCATTTTTTACATGCTCTTGTCTCCAAGCTTGGTATTTTTTGGACAAAAAAATGAGACTGTTTTCTGGCAAAAATGAAATTTATTTACAAAAAAATATTTGCATCAAATAATATTTACAATATTTACATGCAAAGCAAACAATTGCGTACAGACAGATCTAATGGTTTAATCACTTTAAACCCAGTAGTTTTTTCACTTTTTTTTTCGTTCGGGGCATGGTCAAGTCCATGGGTCTTGTTGTTGCTCTATGGCCCACCCTGTTTCAAAATTATCCAAGAGCCAGATGAGATAATTATTCTCGTCAAACAATGAAGGCACCGTGTCCAGCAACTGGGGTTCTTGGGTATAAGCCGGGGGAAGTTGCGAGCAGTCTCCAAATACGGACGACATGATCTGATCTATTGAAGAGTCTTCCATAAGGGTCGACTCCAAAGTCTGGACAACAGGTGGTGGGTCTGGTAGAAGGATCTGCACAGGTGGTGGATCTGGTAAAAAGAGCTGCACAGGTGGTGTCGTCGGCACAGGTGAAATCCGCACAAGTGGTGTCGTCAGCTCAGGTGGTGGATCTGGAATCTGCACAGGTGGTGACGTCGGAACAGGTGATATCTGCACAGGTGGTTGAAAGACTGGTATCTGCACAGGTGGTTGAAAGACTGGTATCTGCACAGGTGGATCTGGAATCTGCACAAGTGGTGTCGTCAGTTCAGGTGGTGGATCTGGTAGAAGGAACTGAGGTGTCGTCAGCACAGGAGGCTCTGGAATACTCACGGGTTGAGGGGTTGCCAAGGCAATTTATGGTTTGGCAATCAACACAGGTGGTCTGATTACGGGTGTGATAAACACTCTGTTCCGTTTGGAGGAAGGCCCTGGCTGTTGTTCCAAAGGTCGTTTGTTTGTCTCTGCAGGTACATGAGCCGGGATAGGAGGAGGTAGCTTGTAGACTTTTTGATCGTACCGTTTCATTTTCCTAAAATCACCCAGTTTAAATCCATTCTCCATGAGCTGGGGGAGAATGGTTTCGGGGATAATCTCCAAACCAAACACTGTCTTTTGAACCGTCAACAAGATGTAACGGGTTCCAGCCGGTATTGGGTAGGCCATGTGGTGTTCCGACACCATTCGATTATAGAGCATCTGATCATAGGGCTCAAAGCTCCTCCTGAACTAATTGGGATTGGTTCGACACCTGAGACTGGACGATGGAAATTCATAATTCAGCACGGGGGCGTTGGTCGTTTGAATAAGGTGAATCTCACCAGACTTTACCGTTCGGAAGCCGAAAGTAAAGTCTTTTTTCACAAAAAACGTGTTGTTATAAATGTACACCATCCTCTTGTCGATGTTTTTCAGGGGTCTATCGGGATAACTCAAAAGTGCCTTGGAGGCTTTCTCCCAGAAGGCATCGTCGGGCCTGAATTTGCTCTCGTGCTTTGCCTCCATGATGGCACTCTTGAATTTATTAATGATTATTAAAATAGAGATATCATTTTCCCACATTGGCAAAGGGCTTTTCTCAAACTATCCTTGTGATGTATTGATCCATCCCGTACAACGACGTGATGAAATTGTTTCACAATAAAATACTTCTCAGGTTCTTTAAATAAAAAATAACATTCACAAGTATCTGGTCTTTCAGTGCAGTTTTCTGTACTCCAGACGCAGTCCGTAATGGGAAATCCATTTTCGTTCATTACCACCTTGACGGAAACGGGATGCAATTTCAAAAGTTCTTGAAATTTCAATATACCCGCTAAACGTTCCAATCTTCGTCTATAAGACGACAAATTTGAGATATTTTCTTGGAGCATACCTGGGACAATATTTTCTTCCAATTCAGAGATTAAAGTTTTCAAGGAAGAAGCCATATAGTTATGAACTTTTCAAAACAGCAAATGAAGTTGCAAGGAAACTATAAAAATAGTTTAGAGCTGCAAATTAGTTCCTTATAATCCTCAGGAAATTTTTTTATTATTATTATTATTTACTTAACACTTTATAAGCTTAACACCTTTCTACACTAATCATTTCATCTTGCATTTGTGCCTTTTGAAATTTTATCTTGCATTTGTGCCTTTTCAAAATTTTATCGTACCTTTTGAACATTGATCGTGCCGCCATGCCAGTCGTTTCCAATCCGTGCTCTTGTCAACCGGATTGTTTAATGTGTGGTCGGGGAGAAGAGCCACCCCATGATTGTGCCATCCACGTTTTGTTCGAATCGATGGTGTTTCAAGAACGAATGTTGCACGGCGAACCCACCGAAGCAAAATTGGAGGAAATTTTAAAAAATGGAAAAGAATATTTACCCCTTGCCATGCATATGACGGACAAAAATAGCGTATGTTGGTAAACAATGTACAATTATGTCAAAAGTGGTTTTCCCCAACACCAGGGGAAGGAATGTAAGGTATTCTTCAAGGAATGTAAGGTAAAGCACCTGCTTGGCAAGCTGTAATCTATTCATCCATGTATAATAATAAAATTTTTTTATATGTATATAGAGGGTGATGATGATTATGATTGTTAAGTTTAATGGCGCAAGGGCCAACTTTGGCCAAGCTGCACCAAACATTTGTTAAAAAAGAAAAAGAAATATATATATATAAAAGTATATGCACACATTATTATGCATGCATGCATACATACGTAAAATATATAAAAAATACAAAGAAACATACAAATCAAATTAAATGTAAAAATCCAATTTTTAAAAGAAAGGCAAAAAGGTTTGGATGGGGAGTTTCCCCCACCAAGTCAGATAAGGTTAAAACAGATGTATGAAAGAAGGTGACGCGATGACGGTTAAAAACGGGACAATCTATGAAAATATGATAGACGGAATATGGTACTTTGCACGAGGGACATTTTGGGGCATTTTCACCCAACAGAAGGTGACTATGAGTAAAACGAGTATGACCAATGCGAAGTTGAGTCAAGCGGACATCATGTCTTCGCACTGGTAGTGCTGCCCAATGAGAAGTGGAAGGATGAAGGCTATGCAGTTTGTTGAGGATCTGTTGTTCCCAAGTCTCTTGCCATACACGATGGATATAGTTCTGTATAAAAGTTTACAAATCCTGGCAACAGACAGGCCGTTGCATGTGATCAGACATAGATCGTGCAGCGGTATCAGCCTGTCCATTACCAAAAATACCCACGTGTCCAGGTACCCAGGAAAAAATTATATCAAAACCCTTTCTTTCCAATTTTCGTAGAATAATAAGTATTTCTATCACAGTGGGGTGTCGATGTTCTGTTAAAAAGTGCAAGGATTCTAGAGCACTCATGCTGTCAGTGTAGACATAACAATGACGTGGTTAGAATCTATTATATGCTGAAGTGCGATAATAATGGCAGTTAATTCTGCACTAAAGACAGACATGGAATTATATAAGCTAAAACTTAAAATGGTATTAATAAAAACAACACCACACCCAACATGTCCTACTGTCTTCGATCCGTCCGTGTAGACTGGTATGTATTTAGAAAACTTATTGCGATGGAAAGAAAAGAGTTGCTGATCAATAACAGCAGCAGTGCCTGCTTTGTCATAGCCCGAAAAGGGGTGTGATAGTTAAAAATTTGGATGTCCCAGGGTGGAAAAGCAAGGATATTATTTTCCTGGATATTTATGTTATTTAAATGACCGTTGTTTAGAACAGCCTTTGCTCTTTCTGAAAAAGGTTTGATGTTAAATGAACGGGCCTCATAGAGTCGGTTGAGATCAATGGCAAGAACAAAGGGTTTTAACGGATGAGAAGGAACAGACATGGCACGAATAAAATAATTTGCACTTAATTGCCTCCGCCTAAGTTCTAAAGGTGGTTGATGGTTGGAAATGATGGCAAGCTCTACTTTAGACTGGTGGATGTTGGAGCCCCTACTCGGTCGTTCCAAAGTATACAAATTTGCCAAAAGAATCGACAACATCGTCATTAGAGGCAAAGATGTGTTGCCGGCCCACAAACAGTATTCAATCCTGACGCAAAAGTCAAAACTGGTGACTCCCGATGTCGTCTTTAACATTTTGAATGCCGAACTGTCGTCGTTGGCCATGAGTTTTGCCATCAGTCTCAATGCGGGTTCTGCTCTGGTGGAGAACCCTAGCAACCTGTTTGTGGAGAGTTACAAAACATCTCTCGTCTTACATGTCCAAGACTCTCCCGTCCCCAATTCAATCTTGGTGAGACTGTGGGTCCAAACCTTTATCCAAAATGTGCAGGCCATGCGTCGGATGAAAAACGGATCCAAACCATCCATACAGATGGTTTATGAAGCCTGCTTGAGGGCTAAGGCAACGCCTTCTGTGGCTGAGAGGCTTTATCTACCTGAGAGACCTGCTGAACCTGAGAGAATTACTACTCCCTCTGCTCAAAGACCTGAAAGAATACCTACTCCCCATGTTGAACTTGAAAGACCTGCTGAACCTCTGAGAATGTCACCTGCTGAACCTGAAAGACCACCCATGGAGATGGTGGATCTCTCTGTTTCCGTAAATACAGTGGAAGTGACACCACCCCTGATCACTCGTTGTGACAAGAGTACCCAGACAATTTCCCCCTACCTGTATGTCAAACGCCTGGATCTTGGAAAGAGGCGCATGGAACAACCACAGGCCAATAAAAGACTCAAACAGGAACCCTCGGAGGTTTCAAACAACATTGTATTGTAGGTGCCTAGAAATCATCTTCTCATGAAATTGGGTAACAATGGATTCATTATTCAACCCACCAATGTAAATGGTATCAATAAATGATTGATTGTTCAAACGGGTGTCTTTCATTTCGTACTTGAAAGCCCTTATCACACATTTCCTCCTCCCTTATCAGTCGACTTCCTCCTTCCGTCTACTATAAAAGCAGGGCTCAGAAGCTAGTCGCATCATTTTACTCTTGAGACACGGAACACGATTTAGCTTTCACACTGCATCTTGCCATGTACCCAGAGGCAGACCTCGGTGATTACATCAACTTTATGATGAATTTTCGGACTATTTTAATTCATTTGAAAAATTACGAGGTGATAGAACTCGAAACAATCTGTGTCATGAACATTATTGTTTTGATGATGGAAATCCCACCTTACCACGTGCCCCATGATGTGCCTTGGTTTGAAAGTTTTTCCTATTTCGAACCAGCCGACCTGGATAGCGAATACATGCAGCAAGAGGCTGCCAAAGGGAAAGGCGCCTTCATCCAAGCCTTATGGACTCAATATGCCATACCCAAACTGTACGGTTTGGTGTACCTGGCTTGGAGAAGCTATGGTGCTCAAACCCTGACCACTTGGACTCGTTTGGCTCAAGCAGTGTTGGATGGATATTTTGGGCAGAAATGGCCCAATTGCGTTTTCCAAGTGCCAGACTCGTGTTCAATTTGCCTCAGCACGATGCACTGGCCGGAAAAAACGCAGTGTGGCCATGCATTTCACTTGCGTTGCCTCCTCCAACACCTGGATGTGAGCAACTCCTGCCCCCTCTGCAGAACACCCAACCCTCTAAGGGCACCTTAGACACCGTATTAAGCCCAAGAAAAATGGGAGAATGAATACTGGAAAGGAGCATAGCTCGGGACCAGTAGTCATGCTCCCATTTTTTGGGCCCCTCCTCTTGCTAACGTTGGCAGAGTTGGAAAGAAGAATTTTGGAAAATATTTTCACACCACAAAGAAACAAGAGGGATTCTCATGACCATATCAACAATAAATAAGAAGCAGTAATAAAGAAGAAACTTTTTCTGTACATACTTGCTACATTCATATACTAATCTATATTAAATATATACTATATATAAGTTAATGTTAACTTTTTTCACTATAAGTTTCTGACAGCATTTTCACAGTGTTTTAAACAAGTACAATAATGGGTAAAAAATCGAGCATTCTAACATGTTTTTAGGTGAGATTTGAAACAAATGGGGACCATTTTGTGACATGGGTAAAATTTTGGAATGGGAGCCTCAAACGGTAATTAAAGGAGTGTTCAATCAATCCTGCTGAACATTATGACGCATAGAGTCGTTGAAACATGGAAATGAGAAATTGGGGGAAACTGATAAATACCAAAAAATTGTAAATAAAGAGACTAAATATTTTGTGTGTTTTTTATGTGTGAAAATATTTGAAATGAAAAAGTAATTGGACAGTTAAAACTGTCCTCTACAAGTAAAAAATTCTTTTTATAGTAATAAAATATTTTTTGATGCTAGTGTTTAAAGCTCCCAATCATCTCATGATACTCAATCCTGCAAAAATGAATTCCCCAGACTATGATGATATTATTGACTTGTTCAATGTACGAACACCTATAACACCTTTACCACCAACTCCAGGGGCTTCTCCATCCCATGAAAAATCTCAAGATGCGATTTATGATTCGTTACCACCCATGGAACTGTTTACAGTTCCCAAGTCACCTTTGAAAGATCCCGTGGATTCTAAGCCACCAATTGTTTCTAAATCACCTGATCCACCTGTCAAGAAGGTTGATTCCGTTATTCATTGTTCTCCACTATCCAGGGAACGACGAAATGAGGAAAGACGGAATAAGGAACGAAGGCCACGGGACCCCAGGTTGTATAGAAGACCCGATTTCAGACCCTCGTATCGAAGGTATGATTTCAAACGCAGAGTGTTTCAGAGACCCCCTTATGCACAGCAATTAATGCCCACTTCCCAGGAAAATGCTTAAGTCTTTTTTCACAGTCAATGTTTGGCCGTGCTGTGTATTTGGAAATAATGGTTTCACGCTGACCAACGGAGTCGTCTCGTATGCCAGGATCGGGAATGTCCCAACGAACTGTTTAAATTTTACACTATCTCAATTCCACTATCCATTTGTGTCACTGACCAACATTGGTTGGCCAACACTCATGGTTGGCTACAGATGACTCCACCCACATCCTGTTTAAAAGTATAAAAAGAAGACTCGTCTCGACGCTTCACATCCAGTCGATGCTTCACTTCCAGTGCACGATGGACCAAATCGATGCCTTCTCCGAGCACATTTCCACGACCGTTGTGCCCGTGACGCTGCCCGAGAAACCAGATGCATTGGAATAATCCGCTCTGCGGGGACAAGTCCATGCTTGCATCATTTATCAGGAACCCAAAACGAAAAGAGTTTTGTCTTGTTTTTAAAGACAATTGGTACCAAAAAAAAAGACGCTGGTGGATAACTTCAAAAGTGCCATCATGGAGGCGAAGCACGTGTACGAACTCAGGTCCGACGATGTCTTGTGGGAGAAATTCTCCATGGGACTTTTAGCGAAATCCCGAAGGACCCTGAAAAACACCGACAAGAGGATGGTGTACATTTAGAACAACATGTCTTTTGTGAAAAAAGACTTTACTTTCGGCTTCCGAACGGTAAAGTCTGGTGAGATTCACCTTATTCAAACGACCAACGTCCCCATGCTGATTTGTGAATTTCCATCGTCCTGTCTCAGGTGTCGAGCCAATCCCAATTTGTTCAGGAGGAGCTTTGAGCCCTATGATCAGATGCTCTATACTCGAATGGTGTCGGAACACAACACGGCCTACCCAATACCGGCTGGAACCCGTTACATTTTGTTGACGGTTCAAAAGACTGTGTTTGGTTTGGAGATTACCCCCTAAACCATTCTCCTCCAGCTCATGGAGAATGGATTTAACCTGGGTGGTTTTAGAAAAATGAAACGGTACGATCAAAAGTCTACAAGCTACCTCCTCCTATCCCGGCTCATGTACCTGCAAAGACAAACAAATGACCTTTATAACAACAGCCAGGGCCTTCCTCCAAATGGAACAGTGTTTATCACACCCGTCATAAGACCACCTGTGTTTATTGCCAAACCATCCATTGCCTTGGCAACCCCTCAACCCGTGAGTATTCCAGAGCCTCCTGTGCTGACGACACCTCAGATCCTTCTACCAGATCCACCACCTGAACTGACGACACCACTTGAGCAGATTCCAGATCCACCTGTGCAGATACACGTCTTTCAACCACCTGTGCAGATATCCCCTGTTCCGACGTCACCACCTGTGCAGATTCCAGATCCAACACCTGAGCTGACGACACCACTATTGCGGATTCCACCTGTGCCGATGACACCACCTGTGAAGCTTTATTACCAGATACACCACCTGTGCAGATCCTTCTACCAGATCCACCACCTGTGGTTGAGACTTTTGAGTCGAACCTTATGGACGACTCTTCTATAGATCAGATCATGTCGTCCGTATTTGGAGACTGCTCGCAACTTCCCCTGCCTCATACCCAAGAACCCCAGTTGCTG
>BMAU01003260.1:0-80359 GCA_019973935.1 Trichonephila clavipes | reverse complement strand
CTTCATAAAATGTAAATTAAATAATATATAAGATGAAAAAAAAATGAAATTTACCAACTTAAGTATCTCATATTTAGATCCCTTTAAATTTGAATATATTTTTTTTATGTAAAAAATTCGTACTGGATACACATATCGAAAATAAATAACATACTAATTCATATTCGACCCATAAATACTCATAAATAAGTGCATTACACACTCATCTAGCTGTTATATTCTCAAATTTGATCCAGTAACAGGTTCAAAAATGAGTATGCGATGTTTACAATTTTGAGTACGTAGTCGTTGCAAAGATGAGAATGGGCTTTTCTCAAATTTGAGTATGTTTGCATCGGAGCTATTTTGAGTATGTGACGTATTCAAAAGTGAGTATTTTGTTCTCCGTTCTGTGAATACCGGTTTCTCGCAGTGAAGAACTAGGTATTGATCTGATAAGTGGCCCACGCTTATTGGTCTTATTTGTCTGTTTCTCACCCTGATCATTTTTAAAAAAACTTAACCCTTTTTCCTCCAACTCACGCTTTACTTCTGACCCTTTCTTTTTACCATCTTGCGACTCCTTTGATCTCCGTTGTACTCTGTCAAAATCACTCGATTCATCGCGTAAACTACCGTTATCCGAACTACCAGTTCGTATCTCCGTCTCGTCACATTTCCTATGACGATATATTCTGTCCTGATCTACATTAATCCTTACTCTTTTACCCGCCTTCCATACCACTACGTTGTTATTCTTTACATCTAATACTCTATACGGACCTTCAAATTTTGGTTTAAATTTAGCTACCACTTTTCTTGTTGCCGAACTTAAAGGATGTGTTGCTATCAAAACCCAACCATTCACCTTAATTTTCAAATCACGCCTGCGTCTATTATAATATTTCTCCCATTTTTAATGCTTAGCTTTTGTGTTTCGTCTAGCCTCCTCAAACAATCTCTCAATATCTCCTACTGCAAATTCCGTTCCATCTGATACCATCACTAATTTCTGAAAAGGCATAATAAACTTTCGACCTAAAAATAATTCTGCAGGAGTTTCTCCCGTTGTTTCGTTCACTGCCGTACGAATAGCACAAGCAAACTCACGTAAAAACTGGACCCATGTGTCATGTTGCTCAGTGACATAATTTGCATTCATTTGCACCAGATCGCGATTTACGCGTTCTGTTCTATTTGCTTGAGGTCTATATACAACAGTCTTCACATGTCTTATGCCTAATCTTTCACTTAAATTTTCAAAAATATCGGAGATAAATTGGGGACCGTTATCACTAATTAATTTTACTGGAATTAAAAAACGCGATATATAATTATCAAAAAAATTATCTGCTATAACTCGACCAGAGGCTTTTTTAAGGGGTATGATTTCAGCCCACTTGCTGAAATGATCCGTAATTACTAATACATATCGGTTGCGTCTTACTCTCGACACGGGATACGGATTTAACAAATCTAAAGTAACTATTTCATTTGGATAATTTGATACAACTGGTATTAACCGACCAGCTGGTAACGCGTTTTTATAATTATTAATTTGGCACATATGGCATGTAGAGACATATTGATCAATAAATTTTCTCATATACGGGAAATAACAAACATCCCTTATGATAAGTTTTAAATCGTCCAAAATGACCTGCTAATGGCTTGTCGTGAAATTATCTCATTATTTCATTCTTTAAAGATTTTGTAATCTATACTCGCATTTCTGTGTCTCTCTTCTAATGACACGTTGCATATTTCGCTTAAAATAACAATTCTACAACTAACCGAAAATCTAGGGACCAATTCTCACATATTGTCGCATTAACCGAGCTCTCTCTCTCTATCTTCTGGGATTTCCAGATATCTATAGATATGACCTAATTCTGGGTCTGTTCTTTGCTCTTCTATTAACTGATCTCGTGACGAAAGTATCAAATCCCAGATTATTGCATAATGAACTTTCTCTCCTATTATACTTTCACTTGGGTTTCTCGACAAAGCGTTAGTACTGCATTTTGAGTTCCGGAATGATGCTCTCATTCTATATTAAATTCTGCTAATTTTAATGCCCATCTGATCATTCTATTTGACAAATTTTTACCATGTGTTAAACGTGTTAACGCAGCGTGTCCGTAATAACCTTAATCGGCAAAGAACCTAAATACGTTCTGAATTTATTCAGACCCCAAACCACTACTAAACATTCCCTCTCTCTCTCTCTCTCTGTTACCGTTTAATTCCTCTCCGCAGTACTTAGCGTACGAGAAGCAAATACTACTGGTCTTTTCTCGTGGTTTAGAACTGCTCCTATCCCTATTGAGCTTGCATCCGTAAATAACTCAAAAGGTTTTTTTTTTTAAAAAAAATCTGTCAATTTTAAAACTGGCGCTTTTGTTATGGCCACCTGGACCGCGTCAAACGCTTTCTGCGTCTCAATCGACCAAATAAATTTTTTAAATTTTCGTTTAAGATTATAAAGATGTTCGCAAAGCTCGGCATAATTTTATATAAATTTTGCGTACCATTGGGACATTCCTAAAAATTTCGACACCTCTTTTGAATTACGTGGTGGTTTTATTTCAATTATAGCTTGAACTTTTGTTTCATCAGTTTTAATTCCCTCTTTATTAATAATTAAACCCAAATATTTTAACTCATCACAACCAAATTTACACTTATCTTTATTCAATGTTAACCCCGCCTCATGTAATAATCGAAAAACTTCTTTCAAATGCTCAACATGTTGAGTGAATGATGGAGAAGATATAATCACATCGTCCATATAAACATTCACAAAACTTCCCTATCACGGGTTTGAGAATTATATCTATTGCTTTCTGAAAATTGGGAGCCGCCCCTGAGAAGCCAAATGGCATTCTGCGAAAAGCGCGTAGGTGCCATTTTTCGTGACAAACCCAGTCTTAACTATATCACTAGGGTTTACAGCCATTTGAAAATATCCTGACCTAAGGTCGAGGGCTGACATTATCGCTGTATGGGGTATGTTCATTATTAAATCGTCTATTAAGGCTAAAGGGTACCGAGGATATTTTGTAATCGCATTAAGTTTCCGATAATCGACAGCAAATCTATACGCTTCTGGATTATCCGGCGGTAACTCATTATTCTTTCTACATAACACAACTGGTGACACATACGGGAATTGAATGGGAATTATAGTTCCTTCTTTCTACATTTTGTGTACGTGATAATCGAGAATCTCCTGTTTCGCCCTATCATACCGATACGGCCGGGAAACAACCGGTGGGTTATCTCGCGTGTCAATCTCATGATATAAAACATGCGTAAGCCCTGGTTTATCTGAAAACAATCCTTGAAAACTGTCAAACAAATCTTGTAATTCCCGTTTCTGTTTTTCTTCTAATTTTGTCTTAGAAAGATATATTCCTACTTTTTTTACCTCAACCGTTTTAACAACCTTATCAATCTGCGAATCCGGAATCGCCCAAGATTTCCGATCAAAGTCTAAAATAATCTTTGATCCACCTATGAAATCTATCCCAAGAATACATGGGTATTCCAAGTCTGCCAACACATGGAACAACCAAGGTCTTTCAAACTCCCTTATTCGAATATTTAATTCCACAACTCCAATATTTTGACATTTAGCTCCCTGTGCCGTGATCACCTGAGTACTCGATTTCTTTACTTGCTTATAAAAAAATATTTTCGGTATGTCTCCTCCGATATAAATGATTTCTCCGTTCCAGTGTCCCATAATGCTTTCGTAAAAGTCTCGTTTAATAAAATAGGAACATATGGAAGTTCCACCGGAGACATGCATATTGCTGAAAGTTTAACCGGTAACTCATTTATAGACTGCGTCTGGTCACCTTTAACATCACTCACTTCCAAAATATTTAATCGTCCCATTTTTGTCTTCTATCGCCTCGATTAAAATTTTCACTGGAACCCCTATTTCTTTAGTCCCTTCTACTAAAATCGTTATTTTGACCTCGATTTCTAAATTGATATCCCCTATCGTTAAATCTTCGATCATCGTTTTGAAACCAATTCCTGCTCTCGAACCACTGATTTCCCTGACGGCTATTCTCATAGTTACCCCTATAATCATTTCTACCATTATTCGGTCTACGCACCACATTAGAATTTCTTTAATTTCATCGATTATTACCAACATTAGACATCCTACGCTCATTCCAACCTCGTCCTTCCACATTATCACTATTTCTCGAACCCCGTATTGCCTTGCCTGAATATCTTTCCTCAAACTCAGCTAGAACCTCCAACAATTGGACCGTGTTTTGTGGGTTACGCACTTCTACATAATCTTGGACTTGTGGTTCAAGTCAAACAAAAATATGATCTACAAGCGCTTTCTCTGACATCCCCAGTTCTATTTTTTTTGTGTGTGTTTTTAATAAATCTTAAACAAAATCCGTTGGCTCCTTGTTCTGTCTTTGTTGAGACGCGTAAAAACGTGTCTCAAAATCTTCCCTATTTTGGATGGCAGGGAATGCCTTTGACAATGCCGCTTTCAGCTGCGCGAAGTCCGTGGCGGTATTTTGCACTAACGCTGATCCGAGTATTTGGTACCAATCTAGGGCTCTTCCCAGGAAATGACCTTTCAAATAAGCACACGATAAATCACTGGGTCTCAAATAATTTGATTTGATAGTCAAAACACTCCAAAAACTCGGTGACGTTCTCAGACCCAGAAAAGTACACTTCTGGCCAAACATTAAACCCTCTCGCGTTTCTCATCTCGGGGTCATATATATTAAACCGAGTTGGGCGCCAATGTTATGTTCCTCCTCTTGGAAGAACATCTCTCGAAGTATCAGCGTGAGCTAGAGGCGTAGGATTAACGAAAGAACTAGGATCAAACATTATCTTAATATGACTTTATTAGGATATTCAACTTAAACCTTTAACAAATTAAATTATAATTAATATGACAGAATCTACGAAAGTAAAATACGTAACACACACACAATATATATATATTTATAATAAGACTTAATCTAATTCAGACCACCATCAATAAGCGAACTGCCTAATCTCCGATTCTAATATTAAATAATCAATCCTATCTTATTACAGCTTGGAGGAACGATCAATCTTGTTATATGCTTAATTTTGTCTTTGTATGCACTGGTGTGCAACTTGGCCGTTTCATGTACTCGATCCCTAATAACTGGTACTTACGTCACGCAAAACTCATTCGGACTTGAACCACGAACTGTAATAACCATCAACTGCCACAAACTAACTTCAATTGTCAAACATTACCTCACATTGCCATTCCGCTTAAACACAGAGACTTTAAAATCGCGATACTGCTATATTTATTCGAATCTAAGCCGCACTTTTTTCACGATGTTTATGCTACTAAAAATGGATGCAGCTTAAAATCAAAGACAGAAAAATTCATCGCACGGAAAAGTTGAACAAGATATTGTCAGATAGAAAAAAATACAGGTTCTCGTTTATTTTTTAAAAGATATACATATACGTATACATCAGACGCCTCTCCTAACTACCACACCAACGGGGAGACCGTTGAGCTCTCGACAAATTTAACGTGCATCGCTTCCCTACCCGGCGGGTCTTCAGCGGTACTAGGCCCGCTCATAGACACGCCAATCGCGGGTCTGTTATGATGACCACTAGGCTACAACGGACACTTTTTACTTTGTAAATATATCAGTAACACATTTTGCTGTATTTTTAAAAATTTTTTTCACAAAAATGTTCTTAGAATTTGGATGCGGCATAGAAACTGAGCATAATTAATTGAAAAAATAAGTTTCTGCTAATTAAATTAGAAAACAAAATTTGGTTATAATTGTTCCAATGTCTTATGGTAAAGTTTTACGTGAAATATAAAATCTATTCGATGGGAAAAAAATTCTTTTTTAGTTAAAAGAAAATAATAATAATAAGTTGTATTACAATTAGATTAAAATTTTAAATTGTGAGCTTCAAGGAGAAGTAATTTGTGTTTTTAAGTTAATTCACAACTTTTGGTCAAATATAAAATAAGTATACTTTCAATTCTCTATGCAGTCACTTCACAGAATTTAATATTTCTATAGACATTTCTACAATAACAAATAAAAGAAAAAGTCTAAGCAGCATAATTATAAATTATCTATATAAATGAATTTTTTTAAAGCACACATGCAGAAAATATTTAAAACATTCCTAAATCGGAAAGTTCATTAGATTTGAGATGTTTAATCTCTGTACATCATAAATATTTTCCACTGTCCATTATTTGTCATAATTTGCAAGTTACCATAATTTCAGCTGGCGACTATATTTCAGAAAGATATCGCCAAAAATAAGTATTCGTAGACAAGAATAAATTCGCCTTTCAAACCGTGGTGGCGCAATCTGTTTGAGATAGTCCGAACTACGTCAAAAATAATTCAGAATGAACTTTAAATTTAAAAAAGGTTATTAATTAAAGCATAAAATATAATTCTGGCTTCACCTGTCGAATGAGGAAAGCATGCTTTTATATACTATTTAATACTACTCGAAAAAATAAATTTTTTTCTGTTAAAATGTTTTTCGCGTTTTCATCTCTTATACTTTAACATAGAAAATTCAAATTTCATTTTGCAATAATGCTGAAAACTGCATATTTTTTTTTTGAAAAATCAAAGAACACCATACTTTAAACAATTATTTTCTCCAGATCCATAAAAATTTATATTATTAGAACTTTTCCTGTCCACAAATGTGCTTCCCGTTTGATCCCTATTCTTTAACATTGACCGAAAACAGCCTCCATGCAGATTCCGACGATGAAAATGAAATGCATGATGCAGCTGCTGTTCCCAATAAGAAATGAGGAAGGTCGTGAAAAGAATGCTCAATTACACTCATGTCCATAAATAAAGGATAATGAAGTTCAGGCAAAGAAAGAGACAGAAGCAAAACAAATTTGACTTATTTGTAAAGTCTATTTATTAAACAAAAGGTAAAGAGCAAAAAGAATGCTATATGTTTGACATAATTAATAAAAATTGCGATTTTTACTCCCTGGAGCAAATTTCAAAAAAAAAAACCTATTTACAAAAATAGTACAACATGATTAATACGGTGTATGTCTCCCGGACGATGCAATAAAGGCCTTACAACACCTAGGCATGCTGAGTATCAAACTTATCAATTTGATCTTGAGGAATATTACACCACCCATCAAGCAATGCCCTCCAAAGTTCCGGTAGAAAGGTGGGAGGGGGTTGACGGGCTGCAATTCGTCGGCCAAGCATATCCCACACATGCTCTATTGGATTCAAGTCCAGTGAGTATGCTGGCCAATCCATATGGGTGACATCCTCCGATTGAAGGCAATCGTCTACAATGTTTGCACGGTGAGGACGGGCATTGTCATCCATAAACAGAAATTCAGCACCCATAGCGCCCCGAAAAAACGTACATGTTGTTCCAGAATGACATCCCGATAGATGTGGCCTGTCATCGTTACACTCTGAACATGCAGATCAGTTCTGGAACCAAGAATAATTCCTCCTCAAACGAGCCATCCTGCACCAATGTAACGGTGTCGTTCAATGGTATTTCTCTTGGTGGTAACGAATACCTGGCGCTCTCCATATTAAAGTCCGGCGAGAATCAGACTGCAAACTAAACCTGGACTCGTCGGAAGACATCACACAAAAACACTGTTGTGGTGTCCACAATAAATGCTCTCTACTACAGGTTAATCACAGGCGAAAGTGAGTTGCGGTAAGTGGAACACATCTGACAGGCCTACGAGCATATAGACCAATGCACCCTAAGCGTCTGTAAACAGTCTGCCTTCAAACTGTCGTACCGGTAGCTGAAGAGAGCTGACGTGTCATGTATGATGCTGTGCTCCGTCTGTTTCTTTTCGCAGTAACTGCCAAATACCGGTCCTTATTTGGCGTTGTAGTTTGGAGGCGACCTGTGCTGTAACATCAACTCATATTACCATCATCTTGGAATCGTTGCCAAAGCCTGGAGATGACACTCTGGGCGATTCCAAGTTCCTCGGATACTTCCAGCGGGGTACGTACACATTCCAATAGACCAATAATTCTACCACGTAAGAAATCATCCAAATGCTTCCTTTGTGCCATAATTATGTGGTTATTACACAGAAAGGCTTTTAAAGCGCTTGTAAACAATTTTACTTCTTTGCCACCATTCCTTATATACCCTTCTCTTACACTCTCGTCATTATGACGTACCATCCGCACCATCACGTGGTTTCCTGTAATTTGCATATTCTTCTTCAAGATGTGTGTGATAATTCTACAGGTGAAATTTTTATTTTAGAGTCCATATTCTGTGTGATTCTCTGAATTATTCTTAATTCATGGACATGAGTGTATTTAGACACAATTTTCTAGCGGTGAAATGAATAATAAAATGTACCATATCGAACAATTTGATGCTATAATAAAACGCCGCAAAGGAAAATATCAGATTATTTTCACAAGAAACTCAATAAATGTTTTGTTTTTCAGAAAATTTGTGGAAAATTGATCAAAATATTCAAACTCATATCTAGATTTAATATTGTTATATTAACTTCTCAACAAACGCAGACACAAAGATTTGGTTTAATGTACTTTTTACTAAGTTATGGGATACTTTCGATTTTATTTCATCCATGACCACGCCACTTCTTTACATTCTGTCATACAAACAAAGCGGCCCTGAAGTTTTCTTGAGACAAAAGGCCTCACTTATTTTAATTCAAATATTAATTTATTAAGTGCTGAATGGTTTCAGAATTTTAATTGTATTTCAGACTGAAATCAGTATTATTTATAATTCATTTGGACTTGCTTGTTTATTTTTTGTTTCAAATTTATTTAAACGCATTTTAATTTTAATAAAGCAAATAGTTCTTTTCAAAACTAAAGATCATTTCAATAAGTTTGGTAATGACATTAACAAGTATGGATCTTATAACAGCAAAATATAGAGCAACTCAAAATCACCATATTTAAAGGATAGATATGTTATTTCCGAAAATAATACCAAACCAGGTCAGATTTCGCCTGAAACACCACCTTTCATGAAAAACTACAATTCTTGGATTTTACAGCAAGGCCAGAAATCTGACATTAGTATGACATTTTTCCAACCGGAAGCAAGTTGCAATTCAACACACAAGCTATGTTTCCTAAATTATTATACAAATTCATAGTAAAAGCTATTCGATCTCGGTTATCAAACACCACCATTCCATGGGGTACTCTGTAAAAATTGAATTTTTTATGTTTTTTTGACAAGATATGGAACTGTTTTCACAAGTTTTCAAAATGAGGTAAAAAGCTCGCATGATATAAATAGCAAGCTGGTTAGTCTTCTTATCTAAAAGGCTATGATTCTTTGCAAACTTTTCTCTTTGTTACTAAACATGCCAATAATTGAGAAAAATATTTGACCAGTTCATACATAATTCATTTATAAAAATCAAAATAAACACGTGCTGGAAATTTTGTGTGAAGAAAAGCGAGAGTAACTCTAATAAAAGCCGATGATTCCTTAAGTAATATAATGTCATTGATGTGTCTCAGATGTTGGCACGTTTCAAAAGCAAGGATATATGTATATATTTTAGAATTAGTTACAGTTATTGATATCCTCAACTTTAAAGGGCTATGGCGACTGAAATCCTTTCAATTTTTAGCAGAAAATAACATGAATCTGAAGTCAAAATTGAAAAAAAGTTATTGAGCCATATTAGAATGAAAGTGATTTCATAAACACAAGCAAGGAAACTGGATTGACAGAAGTAGCACAAAATTACAAATTTTTGCACAAATTCCTTGAAAGACAATGTACCAGACCTTAAAAGAATAGAAACTGAAATCAATGCCATCCTCACGTATTGTTCTTGAACCAACAAAAAAACGCCAACTTATGCATGGAAGAGGAATCATTCTGGTAGTAATAAAACAGCAGAAACCAAATGTGAAACCTGAATATCACATAGCTCCCTAACAATTCATTGATACATCAAGTTATTGAAAAAATTGTGCCTGATGTGACAGTAGACAAACTCAAAAACTCTAATGAAAGTGTGCATAGTTGCATCTGCCAAAGAAAGTGTTTGTCTCAAAAAGACGGCTAGAATTAGTTACAGAGATATAGTGAATACCATAATTTGAGTCACGTAATCTTTTGAATCAAAAAAATACCTATGTATAAATGAAAGATTTAAATAAATATTGTTAAAAAATTGAAACAATGCATTTTCCAAAACCATGCATGCACTAAAAAAGAAATATAGATACATACTACCTATTGTGCCAGTGCACATAAATTCTTTTTTGGGGGGCAAGGGGGTAAAGATTGAAAAAAGTTTTATGCTAATGTGAGAATAAAACTTTTTTTAATTTGTAATATTCTAATGAAATATTTTCTTACAATTATTTGTGATCAATGAAATGCATTCTAGGGTTAATGTAATAATAATGTACATACTACCAATTTCCTGGGTATAATGAAGGAGTTCTCAAATTAGTTTCATAATTATTTAAACAAAAAGCCTTGATGATACCATCTAACAAAAATTACAGCATAAATTATGCCTATTCTACGAGCATATCTATTATTTTAAAGTTATTCTATGTCAAATTTGTGATTAACAATTTAAAAAAAAACCCTAAATTATGCATAAAATTAAAGGTCTACTTCAAAACCAAAACTAAAAAAGATCAATACTTCGAAAATTTTATCCAATTATCACAAAAATGTACAAAAGTTTTTTCTAATAAGGGATTATTTCTTGGATATATTGATGTAATAAGATTATTTGAAAGAAGACATTTCTGCTCAATTCTTCTTACTTTAAAATTAACTTCCTGATGGGTATTGTTTTCACACCAATAAATTGATCAAGTAGTTTTGCTTAATTACATGCCAAAACACCAACATGTGCCGATATTATTGCTGGTTTTAAGTTCCAGGTGTTTTCTAAGAGTAAAAGCATATTCTTGATATTCTTTAAATTTTGAAATGTACTTATAAATTCATTGGAAAAAGCTGCTGTATAATTTGAAATAATTGTAGTTTTCCTGTAAAATATCAAGACCATATGGTTCAACTTTTGTCACAGTTTGAAAAATTGAGCATTATTTGATTCTGTGCTTCACTAGAAACTAATCAATATCACAATTGTCTTGAAACAACCTTAAAACAATACATTTCAACCATAAAATAGTCGTTATTCCAACTCAGTTCAATACTCTGAATGCCTTGTGGCTACTCCAGTGTATTTGTTATTACTAATTATTAGAGTTACAAATAGAAAAAAAATATCTTGCAAATCACATAAAATTGATAGATTTGATTACTGGAATTTCCTGCTAAATTTTTACTGCATTAATACATCTTTTTTATACTTAATCTGATTTTTTTTTTTTTTTTTTGCCAATAAAAGTAAAGAGTGGAAAAAAAGGGTTTCTATTTTGTATTTCTCTTTTGTGCTGAACTTAACAAGCATATTTGCATGATGAAGGATATATATCCATCATACAATTTTTTTAATTACTTTACAATATACATTTATCCTAAAAAATTTTTTAAACACTTTTCCTTCAATCTGGAGCAGGAATTCTCATGCTGGTTTTTTTCACAAGAAAAAAACATGCAAAAAAGGTTAACACAAGAACCATTGTGCATCACACATCACATTGAAAGTAAACCCACATATTTTAGATTTAAGAGTGTGAATAAAAAATATCACTATGTTTTCACATAGTAAAGAAAACAAAATCATATTAATTTTTGTTCCCGTAATTACCTTACTTTAATCATTTGAAAAAAAACGTCCTTTAAATACTGTGAGTATAATATCAAATTAGATAAAAAAAAACTTTTAGAAAAACCTTTTTCTTAGGTATTCTATATGCTACAAAAACATAAGTAAGTATTAACAATAAAACAAAGGGCATGCAACAATATTTCACAATAGAGATTTTTCATTCATTACCGAAGTAAAATATATCTAAGCGAAATGCCTTCAGAGAAAGCAATGCTGCGTATTTCATAGACACAATATTTTCTCTTCCCACAAAAATGTGCTCTTTGTAACCAGCTTAAGAAAACACCTAGTAGCACATTTTATAAAAAGTTTTTCTTGATATGAATTCATAAATGTATCATTAAACTACCATTTCAAAAAAAGAACTCTTGTTGTGTATTTTACAAACATAAGGCTTCTCCTTTGTATGAACGCGTAAATGTATTTTTAAACAACCATTGTGAGAAAATCCCTTATTGCACACTTCACAAACATAAGGTTTTTCTTTGTATTAAAAAAATGTTTCACACTACTTTGACAAAAACTAAACAAACATAAGCTTTTTGTTTTATGAATCCCTAAATGTGTTTTTAAATGGAGAAAATCCCCTTTTGCACACTTCACAAACATAAGGTTTCTCTATTGTATGCTTAAGTAAATGGGATTTTAAATTACTAGCAGAAAAAATGTATTTTTAAAATTTTCAAATTACCAGCTTGAGAAAAACCCTTGTTGCACACTTCACAAACATAAGGCTTTTCCTTTGTATGAATCCTCAAATGTTTTTTAAACAACCATTTCTAAAATCCCTGCACACTTCACAAACATAAGGGTATGAATACGTAAATGTTTTTTAAACAAGCAGAAAAAATCCCTTGTTGCACACTTCACAAACATAAGGCTTCTCCTTTGTATGAATAAGTCAAATGTATTTTTAAACACCATTTCTAGAAAATCCCTTAACACTTCACAAACATAAGGCTTTTCCTTTGTATGAATACGTAAATGTTTTTTTAAAACACCAACTTGAGAAAATCCTTGTTGCACACTTCACAAACATAAGGCTTTTCCTTTGTATGAATAAATAAATGTTTTTTTAAATCACCAGCTTGAGAAAATCCCTTGTTGCACACTTCACAAACATAAGGCTTTTCCTTTGTATGAATCCTCAAATGTATTTTTAAACAACCATTTCTAGAAAATCCCTTATTGCACACTTCACAAACATAAGGCTTTTCCTTTGTATGAATACGTAAATGTGTTTTTAAAACACCAGCTTGAGTTGCAAACAAACATAAGGCTTTTCCTTTGTATGAATCCTCAAATGTATTTTTAAACAACCATTTCTAGAAAATCACACTTCACAAACATAAGGTAAGTAAATGTTTCTTTAAATCACTACTTCAAAAACTTTGTTGCACACTTCAATAAGGCTTTTCCTTTGTAAATGTGTTTTTAAATCACCAGCTTGAGAAAATCCCTTTGTTGCACACTTCACAAACATAAGGCTTTTCCTTTGTATGAATACGTAAATGTGTTTTTAAATCACCAGCAGAAAATCCCTTTATTTCACAAACATAAGGCTTCTCCTTTATATGAAAAATGTGTTTTTAAACCAAGCTTAGAAAATCCCTGCACACACTTCACAAACATAAGGCTTTTCCTTTGTATGAATACGTAAATGTTTTTTCTGTATGAATACAAATGTGCCAGCCTGAGAAAATCCCTTGTTGCACACTTCACAAACATAAGGCTTTTCCTTTGTATGAATAAGTAAATGTGCTTTTAAAGAGACATTTTGAGAAAATCCCTTATTGCACACTTCACAAACATAAGGCTTTTCCTTTGTATTTTAAATGTTTTTTAAATCACCAGCTTGAGAAAATCCCTTGTTGCACACTTCACAAACATAAGGCTTTTCCTTTGTATGAATAAGTAAATGTGTTTTTAAATTACCAGCTTGAGAAAATCCCTTGTTGCACACTTCACAAACATAAGGCTTTTCCTTTGTATGAATAAATAAATGTGTTTTTAAATTACCAGCTTGAGAAAATCCCTTGTTGCACACTTCACAAACATAAGGCTTTTCCTTTGTATGAATTCTCAAATGTATTTTTAAACAACCATTTCTAGAAAATCCCTTATTGCACACTTCACAAACATAAGGCTTTTCCTTTGTATGAATACGTAAATGTTTTTTAAAACACCAGCTTGAGAAAATCCCTTGTTGCACACTTCACAAACATAAGGCTTTCCTTTGTATGAATATGTAAATGTATTTTTAAACAACCAGCTGAGAAAATCCCTTGTTGCACACTTCACAAACATAAGGCTTTTCCTTTGTATGAATACGTAAATGTTTTTTTAAAACACCAGCTTGAGAAAATCCCTTGTTGCACACTTCACAAACATAAGGCTTTTCCTTTGTATGAATACGTAAATGTGTTTTTAAATCACCAGCTTGAGAAAATCCCTTGTTGCACACTTCACAAACATAAGGCTTTTCCTTTGTATGAATCCTCAAATGTATTTTTAAACAACCATTTCTAGAAAATCCCTTATTTTCACAAACATACGGCTTTTTGTTTGTATGAATAAGTAAATGTTTCTTTAAATCACTACTTTGACAAAAACTCTTGTTGCACACTTCACAAACATAAGGCTTTTCCTTTGTATGAATAAATAAATGTGTTTTTAAACTACCAGCTTGAGAAAATCCCTTGTTGCACACTTCACAAACATAAGGCTTTTCCTTTGTATGAATACGTAAATGTGTTTTTAAATGTTCACAAACATAAGGCTTTTTTTAAACTGCAAGCTGTTAGAAAATCCCTTGTTGCACACTTCACAAACATAAGGCTTTTCCTTTGTATGAATATGTAAATGTGATTTTAAATTACTAGCAGCTTGAGAAAATCCCTTGTTGCACACTTCACAAACATAAGGCTTTTCCTTTGTATGAATACGTAAATGTGATTTTAAATTACCAGCCTGAGAAAATCCCTTGTTGCACACTTCACAAACATAAGGCTTTTCCTTTGTATGAATAAGTAAATGTGCTTTTAAAGAGACATTTTGAGAAAATCCCTTATTGCACACTTCACAAACATAAGGCTTTTCCTTTGTATGAATAAGTAAATGTTTTTTTAAATCACTACTTTGACAAAAACTCTTGTTGCACACTTCACAAACATAAGGCTTTTCCTTTGTATGAATACATAAATGTGATTTTAAACTACCAGCTTGAGTAAATCCATTGTTGCACACTTCACAAACATAAGGCTTTTTAACATCATGAACATATAAATGATGTCTTGAGTTAATTTGAGTGACAGCCATTTTACTAATCTAAAATGTACAAGTGTTTTTTTACACACATGACAACAAAAATCTGTATTTCAATTCTACAATGAAGAAAATGAGTCTTGCACTCTAGCTCAGAATATTTTATGTTAACATCCTTCTGTAAAAGAAAAAAAATGCATTCAATAATAATGTAGAACATGCACAAGCAGAATTTTATGCTTCATAAAATTTACGAAGTAAAAATATTGATCTTGTTATCACAGCTTAAAACAACCAGCTAAGAATTTTTTTTCTGATATCTGAAGAAATTAGTAGGCTTTTAAATAACCTTTTTGTGAAATCAATCAAAATCTAAAATATATATTAAATATTGGTTTTTAAAAATATGTTCATGTAATACTTTATCATGACAATTAGGTTCTAGTGAGCAATATATAGGAAACTGAAGACATATCACAACAAAATATAAATATCTTTTTGAAGGAGAATTCCATTGGGTTATGTACTGTGTTTATGGTACACAAAAATTAAGCTTATATAAAATTGGAAAGAAAAAAACACTGTGCAATACATTTTTGATGGAATATTAAATTTTGATTTAAAATACTAAAAATTAAAAATATGCTACTCTACATCATTGATTTTCAAAACAATCTATATTGACCCCCAGGGGTCCATGATTTCCAGCAAGGGATCCACATTTTTTGTAGAAAAAAACTGAGTCTATGTTTAATTTTCAAAGAATGGAATATCCCATTTATAGATCTTATCTATTTATGTACAAAATATTTTATTATACTATAAATACATATTTATCTATCTATTCTATTAATATTAAAGAGTAAACAAAAGTTCGAGAGTAAACGCTCCAAAGGTACCAAAAGATGGAAAATAATCAGAAGAATCCATTTTGACCATTTAAATTCCTAAATCACAATTAATTAAAAATAAATTAATTGAAAATTGTTAAAATGAATGATTATAATGTTCAGACACTCCAAAAGATAGCAGGAGGTAAAATTTCACACATTTCTGTTGTTTATAAAACTGTATTCCTTTCTTCCATACCACAGTGAGAATAAAAATAATAAATCCTGAATAGGATATACTGTTTATTTTACCACAGTATTTTTTATGATGTTCAAAATAACAATACTTAGCTCTTTTTGCAATTTTTTTATAAATGAGCTAGTTTTGACACATTTTCAGGAATATCTAGCCTACAGCCTGAAAAAGCGCCAGCTTTAATTTTATAAACAGGTGATTTAAAACATTGGATTCCAAATAACTTCTTTTCACAATTTTTGAAATTTGAATTAAATATTTAATAACTTCAGTATTTCTGAAAATAATTACATGAAACTTTTTCCCCTTGTTCCAAACCTTTTTATCCTTATTTTGACAAAAGACTGAAACATTTGCTACAATAATAATGCATTAGCAATACACTGCTTCATCCAATGATATCATTTAGTTGTTAAAAATCTGAGTGGTAGATTGAATGAATATTCTCAAGTAGTCATGAAAGCAGTAAACTGAATCAAGGGCAATGCATTGAATACATGCTTATTTGCATAAATGTGAGAAGAAAACATTTGAGAACTTTAATCATTAACTCATTCACACCAAAGTACTGCTTTTAAAAGGCTTATATTTGTAAAGGTATTTTTTTCTCTTTTCTGCACGTTTGATGACTGATTGAGAGTTTTGTAATGTTAAAGATCAGATTTTTAAAAAAACATTTAATTAAGTGGAAACTAGATTTTACCTACGGAACAAATTTATTTACTAAATTTAATGAAATTAACAAGCAGTTACAAGGCGACAACCTCAATTTAATTAAACCAAAGACTATCATTTTACCATTTCTTGCCAGAATTAAGCTAAAAGAGTATAATATTGGAAGTCATGAATTTTCCCAGTTTCTCAATCTGCCAAGAACATGGCATTTCAAACTGCATTAACTATTTAAATGCCCATGATTCAGATTTTGAAATTAGATTTGAGAATGTTTTGACCATGGTAACTGCAGAACTTCTTTAGAAGGCACTTAATTTATATGGCCACATTGAAAAAAAAATGTTACATTCACAAGAGGAACTTATCGGGATAGACTCTAATGAAGATGTTAAAATACAACTTAGAAATGGATAATAAACAATTTTGGCTTTAAAAAAGACAATGTTATTTATTCCGAATTAAGGAAAAGCATGATAAGGATTTTAATTGCTTATTCTCATGAAAAGAAATTTCAGCATAATTGTGAATCTCAAAAAAAAAAAATAATACTGGACACTAATAAGTAAAGTGATTTAGGGTTAGACTTAAGATAATCGATGCCAAATGTTGTAAAATTGTTAAAATGTATCAGATTCATTCTTCTCAACAAAATAATTATGGTTTTTATTATTTGCTTGATTTTTTTATGCAAGAGGTAATTATTTTAATTTAATAAATAAATGTTTAAAATTAACAAGTGTAAGTTTTAAAAGCTACACTTCACTACAGTTACAAATTTGTTGTTGCTTATGCTGCTTGATCAAGAGTAACATCAGATCAAGGCCCACAAAATACATCGTGGCAAGGGGCTATTAGTAAGCCTATCATCAGCTGTAGCTTTTGAGCACCATAGAGGTGACAGTATCATTTGGCTCAGTTCCACCCAAATTTGGAGAAAGAACAACTCGGGGGTAATCAGAGGCCATCCACTTCCCTTCCCTTTCCATTAACCTCACGAGAGGACTTGCAGCTTGACAGTTATTAAGAGTACCAGGATGCTGCAAAAGCACTATACATTTACAAACATCCATACCTTATCTGGGATTCAAACCCAGGCCCTACAGCACAACAGTCAGCGTCATTCACCACTGTACCTCATGATGGCATAGTTACAAATTTAAATCTTTTAAATTAAGTAGCTCTTATATCTGCCATAAAAAAACATTTAAGTTCATTAATTTGCAAAAATTCAACATGCAATAAGCAGTGGTGTACACTTAACCAGAAAACATACCAAGTAGTCTAAGATACAAAAAAAATTCAGAACCTCTGCTCTATATAGGTGGTCTTTTTATCTTCCTCCAAACCCCTTTTTTGTGATACTATTGTCCTTGACAAAAAAAGATGCTATTAAGGTATGCTTAAAAAAAGTGATATATGAGGATATTTGAAGCTGTTTACAGATTAATATCGAAAAAGGTATAGTGAAAAAACCTTAACTTATAAGGACTTCAAAAACACTAAAAAATGTGAAAATTTACATAAAAAGAATACATAAACAGAACTTACTTTGTACAGAAAGTACATGAACAAATTTCAAACACTGTTATGTTTTTTTTTCTACAAAGCATCTTTAGTAACATAAAAGATGAAATTAATTACAAGTAATAAATAAAAAAATGTTTAAGTCAATTCCTACTTAGGTCAACAAATAAAAATTTTAATTACTTTTTACTAAATTGTTACCATTAATATAAATATGTATATACATATGAAAGAATCACAATATAAAGTGACAAAATAGAAAGCTATTTTCCTTGCAATTTTCCATTCTATATATGGTGTTGGACTATTTTTTGTTTGTTTGTTACTATTTATTCATTAATTAAATTTAATTATTCTAATAAAATAGTATAATAAAACAGAAATCACATTCTCCGAGATTAGGCTGTCTTGGGTGGGATTCAAACCCACGACCTTTGGATTTGAAGTCCAACGCGACATTCATTGTGCTACAGGGACACAATGAATGATTTCCCTTTGATATATGCTGTTGGACTATTATTTTTGTTTGTTACTATTTATTCATTTTTAACTTAATTAATGAATTAATATTTGAAAAAACTGTATAAATATCAAATGTCATCCAATACAAGTTTAGAAAAATGTATTTGAACTTGAATGGATGAACATAAAGTATTTTATCAACGATTGAAAATTTGAACAATATATATATATATATATATATATATATATATATATATATATATATAATATTCCTATTATATTTCTGGAAGACTGGTAAAAATAACTGTAAGACATGGCGAGTGGTTGATTAAATAATGAAGAACCAAAGGTTGGGTGTGGCCGGTGATGTGATTTTCTATGTTACCTGGAGCATGGTCGAATATGGTATTATCGAAGAGGTACTCCTGTGAATCATTATTCTTTTATTTCACATCTGGAAACACATAAAGCTTCAGTAGGGACGGCATTACACATAAAGAGAAGCAAAATCATGGCACAAACACAAACACAGATTGCACTGCAGGCGACTACATGACTACAGAGAAACGAGCGAAGAGAGAGAGCGAGATTTCCAGAGACATCGGTTTTTATACCTGACGTTGAAGACCATGTGACACTATTGTAATTAGAGCCCTTAAGGGTTACAATGGGCAGGAAAGGGATTTATGATGTAATAATATTAGTCAATTACGATTAAAATCGGGGTGTTAGTTTCGAACCAAATAAATAAAAAATTATTTCAATATTATTAAAAGAGTTAAAAGGATGCTAGGGGGAATTATTACATCTTTACATATATAAAATAAATTGCCAAGTTGGTAACCAAGATTTTGCATGTGTTGTGTGAGCAACCCTGTGCTTCGTTTACAATTGCAATAATAGGCAAGCACCAAAAATATTTGTCACACACATAAGAGAGACAAGAATTTTGTAATAATGCTTTGATTGGTAAATTAAAGTCAAAATTAAGAATCAATTATTAATTTAGGTGAAAGCAATTCAGCAACATGTACACGTAAAATTTTAGTTAATTACTCTCAAAGCATTTTTAGCAATCCCTTTCTCCCCATTTGAAAATTTTCTAAAAAAAATATTTAAAATATTTTTAAGTTATTTTTGTGAGTAATTGCTTAGACACAGGATTTTGAAATTCTTCACACTTATAATTAGCTGATATTTATTTTTTTCATGTAAGGCACAATATCCTTTTTATGCCTTCTGACTTTTTATTTTATAAAGACAATATTTTAGTCCTAAAAGTTTCTAAACATTAATTATTAAAAACAAAAGTTAAATATAAATCCTAAAAATATAAACTAAATACAAACAGAAGAAAAATTAACATATTTAATTATACAAATGGAAAAAAAATTAACTGTACTTGTCTATTACACTGTTGACCAAATAATCAAATGAAAAGATGTTGCCAAATACTGTGACTTGTAGCCAACAGTGAAAACTGTCTACACTCATTAACAAAAAGAATATTCTGGTTTGTACATACAACTTTCAGAAAAATTAATAGTCAGTACAATACTGTAGTGCCAAATAAATTTACAATATAGTACTGGACGTATAAAAAATAATCATACATTAATAAAAAGAAAAGTACTTCACAGTAAGAAATTTGAATCCTTATTAATAATTATGACAGTGAATAACAAAAACAATGATAAAAAGGAACTACAGAAAAATGATAGAAATTAAGAAATCTTGTTCAGATATATTGGTAAATTTTCAATAACATCCTAAAAATTAGAGAAGATTGCGTTTACTTTTTATGAAGGAAAAAGAACCAGAATTTGACGAAATGGAACCATTTTCGATATATGGACTTCCTTGAAAAATTGCCAATTTTCTTTTTGGTGACATTAGTTGCCAAGGAAAGCATAGGGTTGCAAAATCTCCCCTTCTGAAACGACACGAAACACGGTACTTTTCACCTAAAAATGACAGAATTAAGTCAACTAATCAATAATTAAGTAATTTATCAGTAATTAAAAAGAAATATTAATAAATAATATGGAATATATAAGAAATAAGGTAATAATAATAAAAGAATTGAAATACAACCTAATAATGAAAGACTATTCAACCTAATCAATAACCAAAAATAAAAACTTTAAATATACACAATTAATAAATAACATCACAATTATAATATTAAATAAATATTACTAATAAATAATAATCATTATTACTAAATAAATCATATATAAACATTAAGAAATAATAGGAACTATAGGGCAGTGAATTTTGTCCGGAAATATCTATGTCAAATAATTGGGAATCCAAAAGAAAAAGAAGAATGTTAGAGAAAATCCCATAGAAATTAAAATTGTTCTAGAAAGTTTTTTTTTTAATAACTGTTGCTCTGATTGGAAAATTTGCCATAAAACTAAAAAACCACGGAACCCGACTGTAAAACAAGGGGAATCAGGGTAGCCAGAATCTGGCGCAGAATCGCCTGATAAAGGCAAAAAAAAATTGCTGAAAAAAAGTCCGTATATCGAACTTATGCTGGCGAAGTTATTTAAAAAATCAAAACCGAATCATTTTTATACTACAGAACTTACAAGATCTAGCCCAAGAAAAATTCCAATATATCCATCATAGCAGTGGACTAAGGCCAAGTATGCACAGCACTAAAATGTCATTAGATCAAAGAAAGTTTCATTTTGAACTATGCTCTATTTTAGCAGAGCTTCTGAGACTCGCTCACATTTCCTTTTTAAAATTTTTATATGTATGCTATTTTTGAATAGTCTAGTTTGGGGTATCCAACCTTATACAATTTGAGGAACCCTTTGAGGTTACTGTTTTCTTGAAGGAACTTCTTGATCAAAGAGCAGACAAAATTATTATTGCATCTTTATTTAATCACAATACAAACTTCTTAATAAGATAATGAATGGTAAGGTATAACTAACTAATGGAGACTTTGGATGGGGGGGCTCTAAAATATATACTATGGATATTAAGCAATATTTTAAACTATAATAAATTAATCAAAAATTATTTTAATAACTTAGCTGTGGTTTTTATTGTAAGTTATTTTTATGTCTGGAATCATTGTTGAATTCTGTGACTTAATGTCATGCAATCCAATCTGTTTCCATGTATTGTTTTCTGTCGTAGCAATCAAAGAGATAAATTTTTTGTATACATAGTGTGAAACAAATGCATAAGATGTTTCACAGCTTTTGGCAATTTCAGGATATTCTTTTCTAATATAAATTCAAAAATGTATAATATAAGACTAAATTATATTTTCAATTGAGTGTCATTCAATATATCAATTTATTGTTCTCTTTCTTTTATTGAGAAATGTGTCACAGTCTTGCATGGAAAGGGTTTTGAATTTAAGATAATTTTTCTTTATGAACAGGAAGTATTCAAGAAATATTTTTTGCATTTCTGATAAACGATGGACGAAGCTAATTTTAATATTTTTATCGAGATTAACGTTACAAATTAGGAAACCATTCAACATCATTTTTGAAAATGCCTTAATCCAAAATTTCAATTTTACTTTACCTTGAGAATAGTTATACTTTTTCATTGCAGTAATCTGTTATGCTTAGGGAAATTGGAAAAAATATGTGTAAGATACACAACTTTTTGAATCTAAATTGCTTCATCTAATTTTTGAGCTAATTGAAGTTATATTTTTATTAATTTTTACCAGTTAACTGCCTTTAAGAACTCTCAATCCTTTATAAAAAAAAACTATTAAAATTTTGATGCTTTGATAAAGCAAATAGTGATCACTTGTAGAAACCTGGTGGAAGACTAGAACACCTAGAACTACACGGTGTTTTTGTGGAACCCCTGGAAGCAGAAGGTATTTTCATAGAATCCTAATCCACACACACACTTAGAAGAATATATCAAAACAATATTTAATGTAGATCAATCTGCTATAGGTATTATATGTAAAAACAATTTTAAAAAAGTATTGCATTTGTTATTAAAAAATTTTAAACTACTTTTAACACATAATTTACTTATTAATAGTATTAATCTGTAATCCAAGTGACACCTACCTTTGCATTGTTTAGTACCTAACTGGGATATATATGTACTTGTATTTTTTCACACAAACTGTTGAAGTCTATTCAGAATCTCTCTCACTGTAATCGCATTAAATTCTTCACTACAATTTCACTGCGAAGTAAATTTATCAAAAGATTTATTTCACAAACATTATACTTTTAACTTTTCATCCAGATTTAAAAAATGTGTGAAAGCATATGGAAAATTCTATTTTGTGCACATTGTCTTTCCATAAATATACAGTGGGTTAAAGTGTACTACAGGGAGGAGGGGACACTCGGTGTAGTCCCTTTTTTTTTTGGCGACTCAAAGTGGTCCACCAAGGTAATTTTTTCGGAATTATTTATTTTAGAATGAATTCGATACCTCATCATGACAATTAGATAAAAATCGCCAAATTCAAAGTGCCCTCCATACTATACTTGAGGCATAACGTTATACCGGAGTAACATTAAATAAAGAGCACTTTTTGAGTTCCTCACACCTCGGGCATTCCTCTTCGGCGTGAGTGAGTGAGTGAAGATTAACGTCGCACTGTTCAGCTACACGAGGGCTTTTGGCGACGGACCACGTAATTTCGAACCATGGTCAAGTGACGTGGACGACACCTGAGCTGGCACCCCCCTCTCCTAACTACCACACCACACCAACGGGAGGACGTTTCAGCTCTCGACAGATTTAGCGTGCATCGCTGCCCTACACGGCGGGTCTTTAGTGGTACTGGGCTCGAACTCGTGACAAAGCCAGCCACGATCCGATGCCTATACCACTCGGCTACCGCGGCCAGCCTCTTCGGCAGGAAAAAGGAAAAGAGGTTGCTTGTCATAGGTAGATATAAGATGACGTCATTATTCTGGGTTGCCTGGTTTGGCGTTATAGCATTTTTCTATGTCCTAGTCGTTCATTGAAACATAAAAGTTTTGTCCCCATTTGGGAAATTGTTTTTCAGGCAGTTTTTTCTTCCGTGTCTTGAGTATAGTAGTTAAATTCCCTTGTGTATGAAATTTTCACTGTCAAAATAACAATCTGTTCTTTCTTTTCATTCACGTAAATCAAAATATTTTTAATGGATTCAATTTTGTAAAAGAAATATATGTTTGAGCTTAGTGTAAATGAGGAACTCAATTACAAATAAAAAAATTGTTATATAAGTTTTTAATAATCCATTAACAGTGATTAATAATACTTTGAAAATGAATTACACGTTTCGTGTTTTATACTTATGTAAGAAAAAAAGTCTTTTATAAATAAAGAAAATGTATGTTTTTTATAATATATATTTATTGTTAATATTAATGTACATTTTAAAGGTAAATGAATTCGTTCTTATAACAGAATGAATTTGTACAGGCAAGTGATATTATAAATTCTTAGCTTAATTTCATTTTTGTAATTAGTGATTTGTTTTTTGTGTATGTGTGGAAGACTCATTTATTCACATTTATAAAAAAATTCGTCTAATACTCTGTTTCCTTTTAAATTTTAGAATTAAATTTACTGCAAAAGTTTTAGCTATTATAAACTTAACAATATGAATAAACTCATACTTAAATTTTTATTTTCTATCTTTAGTAAAATACTATAAATAAAGAGATTCATGGCTATTGTATAAGAAACACCTCACTGTTCTAACTTCCACATCACATCCATATTATTCGTTCAAGTTGTCATCGACACATTTATTCACATAATTCTCAATTTTTGCAATTATTTTAGAGGTTTTCTCTTCTAACATGCTCACACATATAAATCTTCATTTAGGGTTTAAATCAAAAGTCCTGAAATAGAGTACCACTTGAATCCCTTCATCAGTGGTTTATTATAGAGAATAGTTTGTTTTTATAACAGGCAAGTATGATGAAGAAACGGTCATTATTGGAATTTGGATTCATCTTAGGAAGTATTTACTGATCTGCAGTAGCGCACACAGGAATTTTTCAAGGTGGTTCGGGGACGAAAGCTCACCATTCTTGTATCATGCTCCTTTTGATTTTGTCGATTTTCGGGAACAAAACACAGTAAAAAACTAATTTTTGAATAAATAATTAGCATTAATTAATAAAATTAATCATTAATAAAAAGTAATTAATTAAATTTTGCGTACTTTATACTTATAATTATAATCAATCGGAAAAAATATCAAGGGCTTTGGGGCGTTCCGGACCCCCCCTTGTGTGCGCCACTGCTGATAAGTGTTGTGTCACTCGAAGCACATAAATTTTCTCCTTTCCTAAAGTATGTTTCCTCCTGTAAAGCTACTGCTCGAAAATTAATACGAAAATATGACATAAAATTATACGTTTTCGAGCAAAAATAAAAATTAGCCATTAAATTATAATTTCCAAAAACTTATTTAGAATTTGCATACGGCAGATACCTGTGGAGGCCTTTTACACGTTTTGAGTGTAAATTATTGGGAGAGGGGATTGATCTTACATTGATTTTCTAATGTAGAGGTTTTTATTTCTATGTTAATAAAAAATATTCGATTATTGTGAATTTTTCGATTTATTTTTGGAATGGGGCTAATTTTTTTTCTGAGTTGCACATTTGGAAACTATTGTATTACCATACGTCCTTAAAAGGAAGATTGTGTTGAGAATTAGAATGACACGTGCATTATATTTCTTAAAATATTTTTGAAGTTTATTTATATTTTTATCACACAGAGATTAGAGCATTTATCTTAGAATTTCAGCAATGTTATACTAACTGATACATCAAAAGAATTATAATTTATTGTAACTTAAAAATAAGAAGCTAACAAGTTTAACTTATATCCATAAAACTAATAAAATAACCTTTTATATGAAAGATGAAAAAGTAAGAAATAAATGTGTTGAATTAGTCATAAAAGAACAATTAAATACGAATAAGAATAGTTTTTTCCTTATATAAATATGTTTACCAAGATACATGAATGATTTGCTCCTTGCTGACTTAAAGATATGTGTCGTCAAAATTTTGTCTTATGTCAACTAATTGTTTGCGTTTTACTAATCAAGAATTTTTCTAAAAATTCAAAGGATTTGATATTTTATGCTAACAAAAGCAGTATATTACAGTTGGAAAAAATATAATTTTACATTTATTCATTTGTGTATTTAAAGGATTTATTTTTAAGAACATGCAAGTAATTCGATAGTTTATTACTGTCTCATTCAGAGGAAACATGAGGGATATCGCAATGAGACGGACCTCATTATTTGAATAACAATCAAGTAACGAGGATGATATCCGACCTGGAACCCAGTCGATTATGTTATGACGGCAATGAAAATACTTTAAGCCTTTAGAAAGTTAACGTGTATTAGAGCCCTGCTAGGTGATGGAATCCTCAATTGTGATCACTCGGCTACCACAGCTGTAAAAACACGTGGAATCTACAATGTGATACTGTTTAACATGTGACATTTATTTATAGTTTTGAGATATAGTATTAAGTTAACACACACACGCGCCGCTTAGATAAAGTATTGAAGTCAAACGGAATAGTAAAGTTAGAGCAGTAGGAGATAGAGATTGAAGTTGAAAGTTATAGTGAAGTTAAATTGAAGATTTCTTGTTGGATAATTTAGTCTCAAGAAGAGTTGAGATTCCGTTGGTAAATATTGATTTATAATTAAAGTCTCGTTAAAGTTTTAGGAGTGAGATTAAAGTTAAATGTTCAAAAGGATCATTATTAAATATAAATCTGGGATCTCTTATCGTGGTAATCTCTGCGTGATCATTATTTAATTGTTAATTAATTGGATCATTAATTAATTAAAGTAATTTAAAGGATATTACCTTTAAAACCTCATAATACTAGTTAGATATATTTGTTAATAAGTCTTTGATTCTATTTGGATAAGATAATCAAATAAAGAAAGTTGTTTATAAAAATGGCTACTGGTTCTTACATGACTCCTATTTATTCTCGTTCTCAAAGTGAGGTCCTAGGAGATCATCACACATTTATTTATGATTTTGAGATATAGTATTAAGTTAATGCCACATTCCTGCCATTTATCACATTTAAATGTCATTGTTAATCGATTGTCATAATTTTCAGCATACATAGGAACAATTAGATCAAAGATGAATATCATCATATAATTTTAATCCTTGAAAAATGCTTGGTGTAAAAATCTAAACTTAATCTTAAGATTCAATAATAATTATGAAATCTAATGCATCAAAACAGAATGAATTATCGAGGCAATAAAAAAATGACATTTATCAATGTTTTATTCTTTTAAGGAAGTAAGTATACAAAAATTCTTAATAGAGTGTTATATGAATAACTCATTAATTCTCAGAGAAGCAATTATAAATTGACTAACCACAATATAGCTGAGTTGAATATTTAAATGTCTATAGGTACACAGATGTTCAATAGTTATAAGATTTTTTAAACTCAAATATAGTTAATGTAATTTTGTTATTTGTTAAAGAATTATGCATGTGTCTTAAAGCAAATATTTTACATTATAAAAAGATAGAGAGCTTCAGAATACTTTATGATTATAAAATAGCCCATTATCGATTTGAGATTTTACCTTATGACAGAGAGACAGGCAAAAATTTTGCTTTTTCTGTCCATTTTTTAAATTCATTGTATGTATCTAAATATTCAAATAATTATATTATTATTTGTTTTTCAAAATTACTTAGTTTAAGAGTTAACACGGTAATTTGAGTTTGTATGTACGAAATTACTGCGTTTAACAGAATAAAAATAAATGTATAACATTTTCAATATTTTAAAACATTTACTGAAAATCAAAATATAAATAAATTTTACCCTGATAAATTAATTTAATTTTGCTTTAGGTTATTATACATTTGACTCAAATGAAATAAGCGTTTCCTTTTTTGTGCAATAGTTTACATTGTCATTAATGTTTTATATAATAATCCATGTTTTATACTATTTCATTCAATATGCCTTTAATAATACTGAAAAATAAATCTTGGTGGAATGTGGTTTAAATTCGTAGGAAATGTCTCCTTTAAAAGGAAAAGGAATTTTTTTAACTGAAATCAGTAGTAATTATCACATGCAATTTCCAAATACAAGTTTCTCTAAGAAAAGGAAAATGGGGACTTTCAAAATTAGGCAGTTCTACAGTATTGGATAATTTTTTTATAAAAAAAAATTATCCAATCCAAAATATCTGAAAAAAATAAATATAATCAGAACATAGTCTAGCAGATATAGTTACATCTAAATTAAAATAATATGTTCGCTCTCTTTTTTTTCGCCTATTTATTCGTGAGTGACGCATTTTATGTACAATAGTATAAAAAAAGGAGTGTTCGAGGGCGCTCTAAGGCCATTGAATGTTTGAAACTCTGAATACAGAATAAGATGTTTCTTGGAAATGAATATGGAAAGCAAGTCGTAAATTCTTTTATATCAACAAAAAATGCTTCTCCCCGTTGATTCTTCAGTTTTTGGTCATTGTTGATTATCATATCCCTATTTGGTGTAAGAAAACCTAGAAATGCACATCTGCCTTCTTGTAAATCTTCTAAGGTTACTTTCAAATAGCCGGAAAACTATTCTTCCTCTTATTGCCGAAAAAATCTTTGGAAAGGGCATTTTCTTTTCTGTTAAATTGTCGGATATAGGATAATGCCGACAAAGCCCTCCAAAAAATCCCCTCTTCTATTTACCCGGTCACTTTAAGGACCTGTTCAAACGAAGAGGAAGGGGGGTGATATTTGAAGCTTAAGAAAAAAGTAAAAAAGTCGTTTTGAAAAAAGTAAAGAAAAATTGTTGTCACAGTTATCTGCAACTCGATTGAGGAGTCAGTGCGTTGAGAAGGAAATGTTTTTGTAATTGTTTTGAATGTTGATCGAATGAGTTGTCTTTGTAGGAATGTTTTGGCTCTAACTTACGCACAAAATCAGTTCATCATCGCACAAAAATCAGAGCATAGATCTTAGAATTTAGGCATTATGCAATTCTTTTGAAATTTTTTTAAAAAAAGTAAGGATTATCCGAAGGTTAAGAATAGAACTTTTTTCGACAAAAGTCAAAAAAAATTAAGAAGCCCAGTATGTTGTCATTACTCGCAAAAGAAACAATTCAGTACAAAGAATAATAATATAATCATTTTATGTAAACAAGTTTACCCAGATACATAAAGCTCCTAGGTAAATTAAAAATGTTTAATAATATTTTGTCCTTGATACCAGCTTATTGTTTGTACTTTACTATTGTAGAGTTTATCAACTCCTCATAAATTTTTCATTACGATCTGTGCGTGCGCAGGATCTCGAGCAATTGCGGGCAGTGCTTACTCGCGCAAGCACCTTGGATGCAATCTGCGCATGCGTTAGATTTTCTACAAAAGCGACCCCGTGCTTTCGTTCTCTCTCTGAAATAGGAAAGAAAAAGATATATCACACAGGAAATAGGAGCTCGAAGACATCACAAGAGTACGGTCGCGTCGTCTATACGCTCCGTGCTTCTCGTTTTCTTCGCGACCATTCGGACTACGTATTGATCTTTTGGAGGCAACTGAGCCAGTCGTTCTACAGCTCTTTTCAGAGCTGTTAGTATAGAACGACATCCAATTGATTTTTGTCCACCTTTTTGATTTCGACCATGGAAATGAATATGGACTACCATATGCCCACGGACTCCAGAACACCCTCAAGGCCCGCTACTCCCACTCCAACTGCTACTTGTCAACGACATCAACAACTGACCTATAATATCCAAAAATACACCCTTATCATCCAAGGAACCGGATCCACTCTGAAATCTCTAATAACTTATGGAAAATTCAACACAGAAGACCCTGTCGTGGCCTCCCTACAGAACCAGCTGCTTGAATACACCAGAATCTACAACATAGCTGTAAGTGAGTATAGCTCTCTTCCTCCATGCAACGTACTTGGCTGCCCGATCATCATACTCCCCACGGCACTCCCTCTGAAACTAATTCTCAACTTGATAACTTTAATGAAAACGGAATGGAAATAGTTAAGAATATCTCTCAAAAAAGAAAAGAAAATGACGATGGCTTTATTACGCCACCGCTCAATAAAGTTAATAAATTAGCAAACGGCTCCAGTCAACTAAATTTTAATATCGAACTCAAAAATAAATTTCTTAATCTAAATGATGAAACAGCTGGAATTTCTACTGAAAACGCCTCTAAGAATGACGACACCAATAACTCCCCTCAGCAAACCTTTAAAAATCTCCCGCCTCGAGTCATGCTTGCAGTTCAGAAAAACTATATCGGACAAATGAAGGAAATAACAGATAAATTGCCCTTCGTCAGAGGAAAATTAACTGGCGAATATTTAAAACTATATACTGATACTCAGGAACAACAGCATAAATTAATTCACCTTCTCGAAGTTTTAGACTACGAATTCCACGTCATACCCTCCAAGGCTGAAAGGCCCATTAAAATTGTGATAAAAGGACTGCCCCGAGAAACCCCCCTAACTAATATCCACAACGAACTTGAAACCCTAGATTTCACAATAGACAAAGTTTCGCAACTAACTGGCCGGATAACTAAACAACTCCTCCCTATTTTCCTAGTAACACTCCCCCGCAATCTTTATAACTCCAAAATATTTGACCTCAACAAATTGTGCTATCTTTCTGTAAGAGTTGACAGATATGAGAGTAAAGGAGTCACTCAATGTTTTTCGTGTAACAAGTTCAATCATACTGCCGAAAATTGCCACCACAAACCCCGATGTCTAAAATGTGGTCTGAATCATCAGACAAAAGAATGCGAAATCCACCGCATTGAGCAGATGTTCTGCATAAATTGTCAAACCTATGGCCATATGGCCAATTACGCAAAATGCCCCCAATTCCCTAAGCCCAAAAAAGGTGCAAGTAATACTAACACTAAAAATACCTATTCCAACGTAGTCAACAGCATCGTAAGACCCAATGTTTCATATGCTAGTGTAACCAAAAATAAAACTACCAATAACTCTCATATCCCTCAACAGATGGCGACAGGCAACAGTGGAAATTCTTTCGGTTCTCTACAGCCTAAGGACAATCAAGTTAAAATTCCCCCTACCACTACCCAAAGTCAATCTAATAATCCTAACCTTAATTTAATTAATCAAACAATACAAAGAATTATACAAGCTTTATCAGCCCTCACTGTTCAAATTAACAATATAAACTTTGTTGCTCCCCCCCGTAAATTCAATAATAATAAAAATAAAAGTAAGGAAGAAAGAAAACAACAGATGTACGCCCTAGTAGAGGCTATCTTTGAACAATGCAATGATTAGTCTACCAATGATTGGCCTAAGTCTGATATCTTGGAATGCAAACGGCATCCTAAATAAAATTCTCGAATTCAAACTTTTCGAAGAGAAGAATATTCCCGATGTTATATTAATTCAGGAAACACATCTGAGACCTGTACACAAATTCAGCGTCGCAAACTACAAATGCTACAGAAACGGTCGCATCACGGACGGACCGGCTTCCGGTGGAACGCTCATCTTAATTAAAAAATCTATTCCCCACTTTAATACCCCCACCCCTCAGCTTTTTTACATTGAAGCGACTACGGTCACTATCAATCCTCCTAACTTTGACCCACTCACTATCACCTCTATCTATGTTCCCCACCACTCCGATAAATATCTTTTTATTCTCGATATTGAAACCATTTTGCAAGTCAACAGCCATTGTGTGATTTTTGGCGATTTCAATGCCACACACAATACGTGGAACTGCTCCCAAAACTCGACCAGAGGAACTCATCTTAAAAATTATTGTGATTCTGCTGATTTTGAAATTATTTACCCTGCTACCCCAACTAGATTTGGCTATGGTACTCAAAATACTCTAGATATTGCTATAGTTAAAATTTTTAATTTTCCTTACTCCATAGAATCTCTGCCCGAACTCTCCTCTGATCACAATCCGGTTTTACTAAATTTCTCTTTCTCCTTTCCCATTCATCAAGACAATCCTAGAGCAGTTACCACCTGTTGGCATCTCTTCAAAAAATGTTTAAATAATTATATTTTAATCGAAAATTATGCTAATATCAATAACCCCCATATCCTTGAAAGCAAAATTGAAGATTTCACCGAAGCCGTTCGCTCCGCCCACACGGAAGCCTCCAAGCCAATCACAAACAAACAACACCCATACACTCCAAATCACATTAAAGATCTCATTTTTCTTAAAAATCGCGCACGTAAACTTTATCAAAACACACTCAATCCAATTTTTAAAACAGAAACTAACAGATTACAAGCTGAAATCAAAAGAGAGCTCAAAAAACACCCACAAGAGAGAGAGAGAAACATGGAAAAATAAATTACTAGTTCTAAACACTCAAGACAATAGCTTCTGGAATATTCAGAAAATCTTCAAACACAAACGCGTTGATATTCCCGCACTAAAAACAAATTCTGGCATTGCCATTACTGATGACCAGAAAGCCAATTTAATTGCTGACACACTTAAAGATAAGTTTACGCAAAATCCTAGGCCAAACAATCACAACTCCACGATTGACTCTAAAGTCACGAGCACGCTCGAAAACTTCTTCTTTTCTCCCCCCTCCATCCCCATCTCTCCTACTAATCCACTTGAAGTTTCAGATTATATCAAAAAGTTAAAAATTAGAAAAACCCCAGGTAAAGATAATATTACAAATAAAATGATTCGCAACTTTTCTCTCAAAGCTTTAATTATTCTAACCTTCCTCATCAATAAGATCTTAATTCTTAGGCGCTTTCCAAAAAATTGGAAAATTGCAATCATTTTCCCCATTAAAAAACCTGGAAAAAGTAGTAATTTAGCTCAAAGCTATAGACCGATTTCTCTTCTTTCCGTTCTCGGTAAAATTACAGAGCACATTATACTCAATAGATTAAATACTTTCATATCAGATTCCGATATAATTAACCCAAATCAATACGGATTTACGAAAAAACTTTCTACTAACCACCCACTGCTAAGGATTACAGAAAGAGTCTCTTCTGGGTTTCAGAGAGGCAGATCCACTGGAGCTGTCTTTCTGGATATCCAGAAAGCCTTCGATCGTGTCTGGATCAGCGGGCTTATTTATAAACTTATTCTCTTATTCACATTATAAATTCTTATCTAGTAAATATATTCTATCAGGTCAGAGTCAACAATACACTTTCAGACACACATTACATCAACATAGGCTGCCCTCAGGGTTCCTTGTTAGGGCCAATTTTATTTAATCTTTACATTAATGATATGCCCACGCACCCCCACACAATGCTAAACCTTTATGCAGATGACACTTGTGTGACAGCCTGCTTCAAAAATCATAACACCATTACTATCGCTCTAAACAAACACCTCTCGCTCCTGGGAAAATTTTTTAATGACTGGAAAATAAAAATTAATTGTGACAAAACCGTCGCAGTTCTTTTCACCAGGAGGAGGAAGTCATGCACTCCACCCACACTCTATTCCACACCACTCCATTGGTCTCAGAGTACTAAATATCTTGGCGTAATTTTAGACAGTAAGTTAACTTGGAAACAACATATTTTACACGCCCGAAATAAATTCCGGTACGCGCTCAGAATAATTTACCCCTTAATTTGCCGGAATTCTGAAATGACTTTATCAAACAAGATACTTCTCTACGCTGCTGTTTTGCGGCCCATTCTTAGTTATGCTTCTCCTGTGTGGGGTTATGCAGCAAATTCCAATATTAAAATTCTTGAAATAGCCCAAAATTCTCTTATTAGAAGTATTGTCAGGCCTGGCAGATACGTCAGAAATGCATATATTTACAGGGATTTAAAAACCCCTGCCTTCAAAACTTACATTCAAAACCTAGCTAAGAAATTCTACGAAGATTTACCGCATACTCATAATTTAAATCTTATTGATATTCAAAACTATAATCTAGTTGATAACATCAAAAGGCCAAGGAGAATTCTCCTTGACTCTTACAATCCCCTTTAATTTCTCTGCTGTTCATTCACCGGTGGTGAAGGACTATAATTTGCTAAATTTTTTTTAATCTTAATTTTTTCTCTTTTAATTTTTTATCTGCTGCTCCCACCAGGATAGCTTCCTATCCTTTTTGTCCCCCGCCCTTTATATCAGGACAGCCAAGAGAGAGCTAACTCACTCGCTAATGTTTTATGATACTCATTTTCGCCAAATACTTCTCAGTTCCTGCAAAAAACTTTTCCTTTGGACTAACCGCCGAAACCATGAAGAACCGCCCATGAAGCGGACGCCACCCATATACCACCTCAACCATCCAAGCAGAACTCCAGTAACAACGTTTCATCAGGAAAGAACTTTCAGTCAGGTCTTCCACTTTAAGGCACTTTTAATGTTAGATAGGGGAAGGAGGATCATTTACGATCCATATCCCCATGACGTGAATCGAAACTCAAAAAAACTCGAAACTCGCTCCCTCTCTTTTTCGGACTCAGACTTCCTTGGTAGCGCACGTATCCCTCCGAGAGCAGATGATAGAACGTGAAGAATAAACTGAGTTTTACATCTAAATGCATCGCCTCGTATAATAACTCTCCTATTCCCTACATTGGTGACCCGAACAATTCACGAAAACCAACCTTTATTTGACTGAATATTTATTTTACTGAAGAAATGGCGGAAATAACTGCAGTTAAAATTCCTCCTTTTAATTTCAATGACCCTCAACTCTGGTTCTCCACGTGCGAACGAACTTTTGCCCTCGGAGTACCGAAAGCGATTACGGACACTTTCACAAAATTTAATTATATTGTATCAAACCTGCCACCGGAAGCCGCCGCAATTGTAAGGGATTTAATAATAACTCCTGATGAAACGGATCCCTATCGCGCCATTAAAGCTCAACTGATCCAGCGAACCGGCGAGTCGTCCCAACAAGAAATTCGGAAGCTGTTAACCGGCGAAGAGCTAGGAGACAGGAAGCCTTCAGAACTCCTCAGGACAATGAATAGGCGTGCAGCTTCGCACAACGTTCCGAAGGAGCTTATGTCGGAACTTTTTCTTCAGCAGCTACCTATCGCAGTGCAACTATCTTGGCATCCATCACGCCAATAACCGTCGAGAACGCCGCAGAAGACGCCGACAGAATCCTCGAAGTCAGCACTCCCACCGTTTCACTTTCGACAAACGCCATCGCTTCATCCAGCGAAAATCGTATCCTCCAAGAAATCGAGAGACTGCTTAAAAGGATAGACGATCTTACAATGAAAGAAAGAACTCCAGAACGAAGAAATAGTTCTCGCCCATGAAATCGTTCCCGAAATCGATCATTTTCACATTCCAGGGAATCTTGTTGTTGGTATCACAAAAAGTTTCAAGAACGAGCTAAGAAATGCATTTCACCCTGCAGCTATAAAAAAAAACGAATCCAGCGAGGAGTTAATGCGACTACCTTCTCGCAGCCACATATTTCACGTCGCCTTTTCATTAAAGACAAATCATCCAACACCGCTTTCCTCATCGATACCGGATCTAACGTCAGTGTTCTCCCAGCTTCACTTTCCGAGAAAAGGAAGGGCAACAGTATTCAGCAACTGTCAGCCGCCAATACATCTCCTATCAACGTTTACGGTAAGAGACTTTTAACCCTCGATTTAAATCTGCGAAGGGTATTTAGATGGCCTTTCTTAATAGCTTCTGTTTCTGTACCAATCATTGGAGCCGATTTTTTGTACAATTTTAATATTTCACCTGACCTTCGCAATAGAAAATTAATCAATAATGCAACTAAAATTAGTAGAAATTGTAAACTCGTTTCTCCTGAAGTGCATTCCATTAAACTCGTTTCTGGTGAAAGCATTTTTCATGGTGTTTTGAGGGAATTCCCAGAAATTGTCAAACCGCCTTCTTTCTCACAAGAGGTTAAGCATAATATTAAGCATTTTATCGAGACATCTGGTCCACCTGTTTTTGCTAAGGCAAGACGTTTAGCTCCCGATCGTTTAAAAATTGCCAAATCTGAATTCCAGCAGATATTGAATTTAGGTCATGTTAGACCATCTAAAAGTAATTACGCATCACCTCTTCACATAGTACCTAAAAAGATTCTATTGATTGGAGACCAGTGGGTGACTATCCTGCATTAAACGCCCAAACTAAAAAAGATAAATATTCTATTCCAAACATTTTAGATTTCACTTCAGAGCTGCATGGCAAAAATATTTTTTCACATATAGATTTAGTTAAAGCCTATCAACAAATTCCTATAAATGAAGAGGATATACATAAAACTGCAATAATAACCCCCATTCTAATTGTATGAGAGTACTCGAATGCAATTCGGCCTTTGTAATGCTGCCTCTACTTTTCAACGCTTTGTTTTGTTGATGAGGTTTTAAGTGGATTAAATTTTGTTTATGCTTTTATTGATGACATTTTAGTTGCATCATCATCTGAAGCCGAGCATATCCAACATCTTCGGTTGCTTTTTCAACGGTTGGATCAATATGGACTCTCTATAAACCGTTCTAAATGTACTTTTGGAGTACCCACCTTACATTTCCTTGGTTTTCAAGTTTGCAGTTCTGGAATTAAGCCTTTAGAGGATAGAGTAGAAGCAATCTTAAAATTTCCTTAACCAACCACCATCACTCAATTGCGTCGTTTTCTTGGAATGCTGAATTACTACAGACGTTTCATTAGACAGGCTGCCCATATCCTTGCACCTTTAGTAAAATTTTTAAAAGGCATCAGAAATAAAAAACGTCCAAAGCGAAAGGTCAAAATCCAGCCTGAAGAAGCGCTAGAATGGACGGACGAAGCTACTACAGCTTTTGAACTGGTGAAGCAAGCCCTAGCACATGCTACCCTGTTACATCACCCCATGCCAAATGCACCCTTTAGCATTTGGGTTGATGCTTCAGATTTTGCTGTCGTTGGTGCATTAGCACAATTTCATGACAATGTCTGGCAACCACTTGCTTTCTTATCCATGAAATTATCTGCATCCCAAAAGAACTGGTTTGAATCAAGCCTTTTCAGAGAGCTGAGTAATATTCTCGGTACAAACAGAATACGATGCTGTGCCTATCATCCAAAAGCCAACGGTCTTGTTGAAAGACTGCATCACCATCTCAAAAGTTCCATCAAAGCACATGATAATTCAAAGTGGAGCGAAATCATTCCAATTGTACTTCTCAGCATGTGTTCTGCTGTAAAAAAAAAAGATATCAATGCTACTTGTGCAGAACTTGTCTATGGAACTACTCTCAGATTGCCATCTGATCTTTTCTCCACAGACAAGATTACTACTACCTGCAACCAAACTTATGTATCATTTTTACATGAGAAAATGAGAGCATTACAAACGATACCTACATCTGCTCATTCAAGTAGCTCTATGTTTGTGCCAACTAAATTAAAGAGCTGTTCACATGTTTTCATGAGAATTGATTGTGTCCAGCCATCACTCTCGCAAAATTATACAGGACCTCATAAAGTAATCCGTCGAACAGACAAAGTGTTCACCATCCTCATAAATGGAAAAAGGAAGACAGTTTCCATTGATCGTGTAAAACCAGCTTATGTCTGGGATGACAACGATGATATTCCTCTTACTGGAATATCAAAACAACAAACAGATGAAACTGATCAACAGTAAATTGCCTTTTGTATAAATTTCAAACACTTAAGATAATTATATTTCAGATATTAATTGGTGAATTGTGTATTTTCAAGCATTTTAATATATATATATATATATATATATATATATATATATATATATATATATATATATATATATATATGTTTATTCAATTCTTTATTTCTGTGTTTACAAATCTAAAACTATATAAGTTCAGACTACTACAATTAATAGCACATATGAATTAATATTACAAATAGCTTTTGATAAATGGTATATCAATAATAATATTTGCCTAATTATTTTCTTTCTTCTAAACTTTAAAAAGAAAATGTACATTATGTATCAAATCTTGTGTTAAACAAAAGAAAATTCAACATTGTATATATTAGATAGAATTATTTTTCATTGTGATTGATAGTGGAAAATTTTATATTCTAAACTTGTGTTATACGTTATATATATACAAAATTTTATTTATTAATTACTTTATTACTGATACTACTAATACTTACTGCTAATAATTCTTTATTAACAATGTTATGCCTTGTATGTAAGTGTGCGAGAAGTTAACTCGTGAAAATTCAAGTTATTTTCAACTTCTTTAACCCTCTAACTGGATACCTTCCACCTGAAAAGTTATTCCGAAAGCGTTTAACTCTTATTTTACGATTCCCTTCAAAAATGCAACAGACATCTTTCCTTTCCCCCTTTTAGAACTTGAGAGGTTGAACGGGGACAATTTTAAGATCCAGTTCGGTACTTTTGTAAAGTAAGAACCAAGAGATCAATCGTTTACAGCTAGTTAAAGTTGCCCTGGGCAATCTTCTTTGAAAGTGTAGTGGAATTCGGTGTTTCTTTCTCCTATATGTTCTGTCACAGTAAAATTAAAAAATGAAAGGTAAAAAAAAGAGCAAAAAATGAAATAAATAGTATGTTAGAAGTTGAAAAATAATTATATTTTCTACAAAGAAAATTTATTTTTCTGTAATTTTTTAAAAATTAAAAAATATATATATATATTTTTGGTATTGCGATTTGAACCAGAAAAAAGCATCCTGTATTCATTTTAGAATATGAGAATAAGAAAACGCGCTCACTTTACTATTTTTTAAAAAAGTAATGAGGTAAAAAGAGCAAAGGCCCTATCTCATTTTTAAACAATAATACAATAAATATTACATACGATGATTATATTTATGAAATAAAACCGATCTTTATCTGTTCAGCTATATTTTTAATTTAAAATAGCATAAAAAAGGATTTCAATACTTTTTTAATTTATTTTAATTAAAATCATATAAAAGATATTTTTATGTTAACTGAATATTTTTCAGAAAAAAATTTAAATTTTCCTTCCTAGTGTTCTCTTTTTCGAACTTCTTGTATTAAATAAAAATTCCTATTCTACATCGGCATTTGTGATGGACATAACACACATTCAGTCATTAATTTTTAATTTTAATGGGGGATATATTTCTTCAAATGCGCATGACAGTACTTCTAACAATTTTCTACTCAAGTTAAATTTCTTATCTTTCTGTTTCTTTTATTACAAGGAAAAATGTCACACATCGATAACTACATTTTCACACAATTTAGTCATTACAAATTCTATTGTGAGAAAAGTTCTCCTAATTAATTTTGTGTTTCAAAACAGTACACTTAAAACATTTTTGTACAGTGAAGTTAACCGACAGTTCCACAATGTATTCATACCAAATTTTAAAAACAAATTTAACACTTGAAAATGTATCCTGTATTAAATTTTTCACCATACACAAATATTTCCTGCTGTAGGGAAGATATAGTATGAGAGAGATGTGGTGTGCGGTTGTGAAAGAATGTTTTCGTACGTGTAGACTATTTTTTGAAAATTTAAATATCAATGAAGCTGATAATATAACTGCAAATGAGCCTTATTTTAATGTGTGCTGGTATCAAAGTAAAATACTTTACAATATTAAACAGCCTATGGGTTTATACTCAACATCAAACTATTCGCAAAATGGCTTACAACTTCTATTCAAATTGTAAAAGAAACTGAAATATAAATATATCTTACTGCAGTCAAAAATATTCATAATATGTAAATATCTATTCCTCCACTTATTTCAGTACTTTTAAAAACTGTAGCTGAATGCAATTTTTTATATTTATAAACGAGGCATAAAAGCTCACACAGTCGTAAAAATGTCTTTATCATTTTTAAATACACTACTATAAAACGTATATGGATTGTAAGATCAGTCGTAAAATCCTAAAAGCTTTTAGAGGAGCTAAAAACATGTAATTTTGGATTGATAAAATGTTTAATATAATACACAAATATACATGTTATTAAGCAAATACATTCGAAAAATCAAACTTCCTTCTGAAATAAACGTAATTGAAAGAAAAATGTTTAATTGCAAATGAGTGAAAATACATGTTTATATAAGGGGTATCCCCAAAGTGAGGTAATCCTCAAAATTAAGACTCAACCTCAGTGGCACAACAATCCATGAGGGCCAGAACTACTGTGCCCATCATAATACACGTGACCATTGGACGCTGAGGTGCATGAACAGATGTTCCGATTTGGTGGTCTGTCTGAAGAGAGACCTTCAGCGTTTAAGACCCGAAGCAAACTTGGTACTCATTTATCGACTCAATGTAGCGGGGATGAAAGGCAGAGTCGACCTTGCGCATCCCATTAATAGAACCCCAGGCCTGTGGTGTGGAAGCACGATACACTACTACTCGATTGTATTCGGTGAAAAATAAAATTTAATGTTAGAATCTGATATAAATCCTAATGAATGAGGGAGTCCAAACTTTTTTTCATGTAAACTGTTTAGACGGAAATGGTTAATTATGAATATTTCACAAGTTGCATAAATTAAAATTAACCGTTATAGTTTACATAAATTTTTAAGGGTACAAAAGATGTATTTCGGCTGCAGGAATTAATTTTAAAAGGAATACGGTTACGAAAAAGTAGTACAAATCTATCTAAAGTAGGGTTTGTTATCTTAGATATTGTCAAACACACAACAATGTATTGGAAGCTAATTCCACAATTCGTTGTTATAAAAATGTATGGAAAATTACAAGATTTATTTTTGAATTTGTAATTTATATACATATAATTTTTTTCCTCGGGAGCTTTAAAAGCTAGAGCGGCATCCATCAAAACCGCGGTTCTCTCTCTGTTTTTCCAGATCGCCCCTGACTAAGCCGGCTCTGCCATAGTAAGTGAAAATGCCGGATTTTGTTTGTCAAGATCATTTTATAGCAGACTGCATTTTTCATGTGTTTTAGATGGTCGTTTTATATTTTCTACATCAATATCTTTATGTCTGAATTTAAAATTACATAAAATTCTTGACATTCGCATCACAATGACCATGATAATTTTTATTAGTATATGAATGTGTCATCAAACGATTACATGACTAATATTAACATATTATTTTAACCATTTAATTAATATTAAGTATAACATAACGCACACAAATTTTCTGAACTTTAAAATAAATATTTCGAAAACTACTTCATATATACTCAAAATTTTTTATTCCTACGCTTTAGCTTCTGAGTTTTGCTTCTATGTAAGAATTTATATTGTAATTGTATATTCATCAATTTTTTAGTATATTTATTGCTCTTAACATGCGGTTTTCAACTGAATTGTATGAAATCTTCGAAATATATTAAAAGATACCAAAGGAGCTATATAATAAAATTTGAAATTTTTATTATACTCAAACAATTGCTAAAACTTATGGTAAAAATTTTTAACTGCGCGATGCATTTTTTTTCGAAATTTCAAATGGAATTTCTAACATAAAATTTCTAGCTTTATAAGGTCGAGATTTTAAAAAATATCCAGATTTTAATTACTTATTCAGTTAGCCTTTAAAAAGATAAATGTTGAGATATTTTGCATAAATAGATATTTTTTGAACAATATATAATTCGAATGTTTTTCAATAGCTCGAATTTAAAATTGATTTTTAAGTTTATTTATATGCATAAATGTCTACTGTAAATGTTTCCGTATATTTTTGATTACCATTTATTCAAACATTCAAGTTATAAAAAAAATGTGGGAAAATCTTCATTCATGTTGTCTTTGATGTAAACTGAAGTTCAAGCACTTAAAATTCAAATATAATTCGGTGCATTTTAACAATATATAACCAGGCACTGTACTTAAACTTCCCTGAACAGTTGGGCTTTGAAATCTAAAAAAAAAAAAATTATAAATCTTAATTAGTTTTTTTTTTTTTTTTCGTTATTATTTTTATCAAAGTGTAAGAAAATGTTTCAAATGATTTGATGAAGTTTAAATTTATTCACTTTTAGTGGTTGGAAAATTGAAAAGGTTCCAAATTTTAAAGAGTTTGTTGTTTTATTAATTTTTTTCGGTATCTTATAATAAAATAATCATGTTTCAAAATCTGAAAGCTTTGATTAAGATAAGAAAAATGAAGCGAAAGAATATACTTTAAAAAGATAATTTGTCTAACTATATAAAATAGCAGATTGCCCTGACACGCCCCAACTTGTTACAGTTTGAAATTAATATAAAACCAAAAGGAAATTGTAACATATTTTACTTATGCGTTGGGACTTTTTGGAAACTTTTAAAATACAAGCTAGCAAACAAACACTTCTTGGGTTGTAAAGAAATTTCTCCCCGATTTTTACATTGCCCCAGGGTCAAAACACGGGGTTCCCTGCGAGCCATAAAATTACTTCTGTGTTGCTTCCTCCGTCCCTCATTATCTTTCAAGATGTTAAACTTTAAAAGGGGAAAGGATTTCAGAAAAGTGCGGCTAATCCGCTTTTGAAAACGTTACTTGAAGGCAGAAAAATCCGTGCAGTCCATTTTCGAAGCATCTTTACACTGACGGAATTAAAGGGTTAAAATACTTGTCAGAAATATTGTGTACATTTGTGTATTACAGTGTTGTCAACATAATAGGAATTGCCTGTGTTCAGCCAGTATTTGTAAATATCCATTAATTCTATGCCTTCTATGAGTCTATTACTAGTGATTGAGTACATTTTGATTGCTAATATTTTAAATAATAGACTGTCAAGTTATTAATTCTAGTCTTAGTAAGAATTCCATTTGTTTGTTTACATTAGAATTAACTTTTGATTCTCAACTTTGAAAACCCCAAGAATTTATCTTGCTACTGAAATAATGTAATCTTTCAATTGTTATTGTAAAATTGAATTAGCCAGTACATTTTACATTTAATATGCATAGTTAAATAATTCTACATGTGAATAATCTGCAATATATACCTTGATTTCATATGTATATTACTATTGAAACCTATAATGCTACTGTCATTTCATATAAAATACAATTTCTAAATGTACATATTTTAAAAATCTTATTAAGTATTTTGCGCAAATCATTGGGTTTTTTATTGTATTGTGTAAAACATGATATTTTCATTCATATTTATTTTAACATTATGTAAATTTTTAACCCTTACAAATTGTATTACCCATTTCCCATGTATATAATGTTTGCATATTGTTTTATGTACCATTTGTTGTATTTCAGTAATTGTATTCTGTATGTATTTATCGTTCGCATACTCTCTGGGGGATACTCTGTAGAGTTTATCAACTCCTCCTAAGTTTTTCATTACGATCTGTGCGTGCGCAGGATCTAGAGCAATTGCGGGCAGTGCTTACTCGCGCAAGCACCTTAGATGCAATCTGCGCATGAGTTAGATTTTCTACAAAAGCGACCCCGTGCTTTGGTTCCCTCTCTTTTTCGGACTCAGACTTCCTTTGTAGCGCATGTATCCCTCCGAGAGCTGATGACAGAACGTGAAGAATAAACTGAGTTTTACATCTAAATGCATCGCCTTGTATATAATAACTCTCATATTTCCTACACTATCAAGTATTCTAAAATTCAAAAGCATTTCCTCTTTTTTACAAATGAAAACAATTTATTACTGTTGGGAAAAAAAAATACAATCTTAAATTTCTTATGTGTATTGAAATAATTTATTTTGAGGAACACGTAGGTAAATTGATAAATCTGATATGTATTATAAATGTGAAAGTTTGGGAGGATCTTTTGTGGGTCTTTCACGCTAAAACAACCGAATGGATTTAAATGAAACTTTACAGAAATGTAGCTTATACATCAGAATAACACATAGGCTATAATTTATAAAAATTTGTAAAAGTGTCAAAATATAACGATATTTGTCTAGTAAGTAGGACAAAATTGTGGCATCTGCAAGCAAATCTGGCTTGCGCTGCAAAAAGCCCACCACAGCATGTATCTATCTTTTGTTTGTGAAAAACTCTTTTTGTTTTTTTGCAACGCAAGGGTCGCTTCTAATTAATTCCTGTGATCAGAATAATGCATATTTTTTTATTTCAGAATAAAACTAAGTTTTGAAGGGAGAGGTGTTATAAATCTCTCTTTATTTTAATTTTTTTTTAAAATTTTATTATGCACATTTAGTAGTAAGAAATTGATCTTTTTTTTAAAAAAAATGCTTTTATCGATTCTGGTACTTAAAGTAAATAAACTTTCTCTTTCCCACTTCATCATTTGGACAATTTTTCAAAATTTGTTTGTGGTTAGTAGTTAATTACAACGCTATAATTTTAATTGAAAAGGCAGATATTGCATTTTTAAGTACAAAAGTAATTATGACTACTGTAGTGAATTTTTTGGAGTGTGTGAGTGAGTGAATATTAACATCGCACTGTTCAGCTACACAAGGGCTTTTGGCAACGTATCACGTAATTTTGATCCATGGTCAAGTGACGTGGACGATACCTGAGCTGGCACCCCCTTCTCCTAGCTACCACACCACACCAACTTAGAAGGAATATTCTACCAATACTTGGCAGGAATATTCTTTGAAGTCCACTCTTCCAAGATATATGGCAGCACGAGTTCTATGATGAGAGTATTTTAGTTGGGAAGCCGAATAGTTTTGTAGCAGATATTGCGTTTTCAACTGACGGCATTTTCAGCGGATTGCAAAGATTATTATTTTTGTCCCGAAAAATAGTTTCAATCAAAATTTAAGTGTCTTATGTTTTTGTATGTTAGTGAAGATCTTGGAAAATGATTTGAATACTTATTTTAAGTGAACGGTGTATATAATTAATTTTACAGTGGAATATCGTTAATTGATTTATTATCTCTAACGGATTAAATTTTCCAAAGTGGAGTATTTTGTTTATGCATATGCCTTAATTTGTAAATGTACTGATCCAAAAAAAATATTGTATGAAAAAAACTGCAGTAAATCATAATGCGGTTGGATAAAGTATTAAAGTGCATTTCCTCCCTACACAGCGGGTCTTAAAAAGCTCTAATAAAGCTCGAGCTACAAAAGTAGCTAGGCATTTGCCAACTTGACTCTATCGTTAACATTTCGCTATGTTTTTCATTGAATCGCCATTATAACTTAAGAAACGGCGTTGCTTGCGAATATTACATTTTTAAAATAAAATAAATACAACAGAAAGTAATTATAGTGAATTACACTTTCAGATATAAATTATGTACACTACTTTAAGCTTTCATTACGCAAAACTTTTAACAATGTGTTACTTTTGGTGAGCAGAGATCAACTTAGGGAGGTATTTTGAAAAATCGACCCACAAGAGTGTTACGAGGAATTATAAATAAAAAAATCTTTTCTATCAGCTATTAGATCTACATACTTAAAATTTAACAAAGGCGTTTTTCTTTTCTTTCTTTTGTTTAGGTGAGATATGCAAAAAACTTTTTTGTTTAATTTGCAATTCACATAAAATTAACTCATTAAAAACTTATTTTTCCTTCAATCTGTGTTGTTTAATTTTTCAGTTCACCCGTGCGAAGAACGGGTATACCAGCTTGTTATTAATATTTTATTTACGAGTTCCATTAGGAACAAAGTAATAAGACGGACCTCGTAATTTAAATGACGATCAAGTAACGAGAACGATAGCCGAGCTACAGACCCACTTCTAATTTCCACACTATGACAACGTAAGGATTTTGGCTTAATGCGTATCAGCTCTGTTACGTGATGGAACCCCTAATCGTGATTATTTTTCAATAAAAACACATGAAGGGACTACAATGTGGCACTATTTAACATGTGCAAACATTTATAGCCTTAGAATATTCACATTTTATAGCATAATGCGAAACACCTACCTACTGTTCATCTCATTTATTTGCCCCATTTAATGTTTTATCATATTTTTCAGTATATATATAGGAAGAATTAGATCAAAGGAAAATATAATTTTAATTTTTGAAAAATACTTGTAAATAAAATTTAGACTTATTCTAAGGATTCGTTAAGCATTATGAATTCTAATTCTATCAAAACAGAATGGATTAAGAGTACCATGTATTCTGCAAATATATTCTAAAAGAAAAAAAACAATTATAAAATCATTAACAGTGCAGTTTCCTAAGAATCATAGTTGAGATTTTGACGATGTCCTTTGGAATACATATGTTTGCAAATACGTACGACAACTTTTAAACAAAACACATATTTCACGTAATTTTCTTCTTGTTTGAAGCCGTATGCAAGTGTCTCAAAGTAGATATTTTCATTTAAAAAAGATAGAGCTTCAAAGTTTTAAACTATTTTAGAATAATTCTTTAACGATCTAAGAAAATCTAAATTTTACATTATGACATAAAGCAAGCCCACATTCTCCATTTTCTTTTATTTTATATTATTGATTATACGTTATTATAATTAATTAAAAATTACATTATTTTTGACACCTGCGTAAATCAAGTTTGTGTAAACAAATTCTGCATTTAATAGAATTAAAAATGAATTTATAATAATTTACATATTTTAATGCATTTACTGAAAATCAAAATATAAATAAATTTAACTTAACAAAATTTAATTAATTTTATCTGAGGTTATTGTACCTTTAATTAAAACGAAATAAGCGCTTTTTTTACCCAATTACACCATTTTTTAGAATTTAAATGGATAGGCTGGTCAAAGAAATGTATAGAACAAAATACTCAAGGAATATTACATTTTTGAAAAACTTTTTTTTAAATAATGAATAATTTTATATTTGTGTCAGAAAATATTTAAAAAAAAAAGATTTATACTGTATTATAAAAAAAAATTTATTACTGAATCTAATTGTAAAGATGGAACTATATTTATTGAAAATTCGGTAGAGTTTTCTCAACCGATATAGAAAAACTAAATGTGATTATAGTTGGAAATGGATTCCAAAAATAAAAGAATATTCGATATTTATCTTCCAGTTCTAGCCGTAATGTAGAAGTATTGATACATGTTAAATCTATTGAGGCTCAAACGTCTTCTCATTGGTGTGGTGTGGAAGTTAAGACAGGGGTGCCAGCTCAGGTGTCGTCCTCTTCCCTTATCAGGGTTCAAAATTACGAGGTCCGTCGCCGAAAGTCCTCGTGTAGCTGAACAGAGCGACATTACTTGTCTCTCTCTCTCCGGTTATTGAGGTTTTCATCGATTTGCAATTCTATAAACGATTTTAGAATATCTCTATGTAAAGCTAATAATTTATTATATAATAATGGTATCTGTTTGCATTATAATCATTTCCTCATATTAAAGGGGAAATATTTATTTCTTAATATGTGTTCTTTGTACATTAAATTATGTACTTTCAACTGCTTTTTCTAATTTGATCATTTATTTTTGTAATCAAATATTATTCCTTAACTCAGTAGAGAAACAGCCCATGAGAGGCAAGACCTGCTGTGCCCATCTCAGTATACGTGACCTTGGACGCTGAGTTGCGTGAGCAGATGCTTGTGTCATGTGGTCAATATGACGCGAAACTCCCAGTGTTTAGTACCCAAGCAAGCATGGCACTTATTTATCGACCCACAGAAAGGATGAAAGGCTGAGTCAACCATGCCCAGCCGGGTTTGAAACTCGCACCTGTGGTGTGGAAGCGTGATGCACTACTACTCAGCTTCAATATTGTTCCTAAAATAATATATTTTCTGTGTGTATGTGTGATCAGCTTATTCTTTTATCAGCATTTAACATCTTTAAAATGTTTTACTTTGAGTGAGATTCAACGAGTTTGAAAACTAACATTTTATTCAAAATCTGTATGTCATCTATAAAATTTATAAAGTTTTGACTACATTTTATAGCATCAAAATCAATGTTAATACTTATATAAAAATTTCTCTTAATATTACCTTTTTTCTATTACAAAGTGGTAAACGTTTACACAGTCTTTAAAATCTTAAAAATAAGTAAAGTGTTTATGATCAGTTATAATTTCTTTTTTTATGGTCATATAAAGAAATTTTCGCATTTTTAAACAAATTTTAATTTTAAAAGTATGAAACTCAATGTCAGCATATCTTTTGTTTTCCAATTAGGTTATATTAAGATGGCTTAATGCCAAAAATAACTTTCGCATTTGAAATAATCCAAGCAAAAAAGCAAGCGTTATTGCATATTAGAAATCATCAATTCCGTACAAACTCACCCGCCCCTCCAAACAAAATTTATTTCTACAGTTAATAATAAAACTTGTTTATTGAAAACTTAATGTACATTCCATGATCCTACTATAATTTCAAATAATTTTCCTCAGTTCCTCATGTATATAAAAGTAAGCTAATTTTTAAAAAATAGCGCTTAAAATACCATTCACGTTTGAGCAAGGAATCTGAAAAGAGAGAAAAACTAACTAAAATTAGATGGAACGCGGGCGACGGCGCGACAGCGCCTTTTCCCAGAAGGATGGGAGGAAAAGTAAAACCATATGACTGAAAACGGATCTAATCAAGAGATCTCCCCGACAGAACGGGGAGGGAGGGACGTAAGAGAGAAAAAAATACAAATGCAGCTCTGTTAAAGAGCCGTGGTTAATTGCCCCCACAGGCGGGGAAAGGAGAGCCACCCTCTGGAGAGAGGAGGAAGAGTAGGAACAGGAATGCCGTCACTTCCGGTGAGGGAGAGAGATGCTCGTTTGAACTCGTTTTCGATTTTCGACCACGACCTTAAACTGAGTGGGGAAGAAGCTTGGAGAGGGGAGGGAAGAGCAGGAACAGGAATGCCGTCACTTCCGGTGAGGGAGAGAGATGCTCGTTTGAACTCGTTTTCGATTTTCGACCACGACCTTAAACTGAGTGGGGAAGAAGCAAAGCGAAACAGTACTATTGAAATCCAGGCACTACAAATTCTGTTTCCGTGTTATTTAGCAACCAATATCACAATTATTCAGCAATGTATAATATTCTAATTTTAAACTATGTTTTAGATTGTCTCATTTCAAAACTATTTATCAAAATAACTAATGTACTTGTGTATGTGATCAGTTGTATTAAATGTGTTTTAAAAAAATAATGCATGTTTTTTGCATTGAATTTACCAAATTTGTTAAAAGTCATGTGTTTTACAAGTCGCAATTTCACTTAGGTTACCCTCTTTTTGTATGATATTTGGTTATTTACACGCTTCTTTAAAAAATTATATATATATATATATATATATATATATATATATATATATATATATATATATATATATATATAATGGGATTATTTATGAAATCAAATGGCCCCTTTTATTTCAGCAAAAAGTGATACAGTTGCAATTTAATAAAAAAGTATCTGTGTCATCACCCATTTTGCGATATTCAATGCTTCACCATAATCTCAGGTTAAATTGATTAAATTTTTATACGTCATGAACTAGGATTGGCACTATTTACTGTATTTAACATTAAATGAAAAAGTAATTGATTTACACTAGAGAACTGTTAATATTATTTTTGACTCAAAGTAATTTTCTTCCCACTTCAGAATTTTTCAAAAAAGAACACGGAAGAATAACAAATAGAAGTAATACTATTATATGGTTGAATAAATAAACTATTTTCAGAGTATATGCATGTTTTGAAGATTTAAGAAGCAGAAAAAGTAAGATTATCATCCTTACCCCCCCCCCACACACACACTAATCAGTAAGAATCACGCCTTTATAACTGTCTAAAAAGTTTGGGAGGAGGGTTGGAACTCAGTAATTAAATTAAACAGGAATTTAAGTATGATGTCCATTATATAGGTAAACGTGTCTTAAAATTTCATGGACATTTATAGAAATAAAGTTTTATTTTATTAGATACATTTCTATCGATAAACTCTATTTAAATTATTTAAAATTAGCAAGGGTATAAAATTACGGACAGAAAATCTCGTAAAAAATTCTAATCACTTTTTCTTTAAAAAATTAAAACATGCTTTGTATACTTAAATTAAGATAAATTTAGAAGTGCTCTTTTTCAGTAATTTGTAAATAATTGACCGTATGATTTTTAACATAGTGGAGAAATGCATCCCCCTGTACTTAAAATAATTTACTGTAAAGAAACAATTGTGTGGAATTGTGGTTTCTATTATTGCTAAGATAAAAAATATTTCAATAAACCTTTTCGTTCATTTTATAGGCATTTAAATAAGGGAATTTATTTTTAATTCGGCGTTTAATATAGTTATTTTAGAAGAAGAAACCATAAGAGAGTATCCTATGGTTTCTTACAGAACGAGAATTCTTGCATTTTAAATTTGTGAATTTTTAACTTTCTCTTTAGAAGAAAACTTATTCCGTGTAAATTAAGCATAGCGTATTGAGAGAATTTAGGCGTTTCATACCATTTAATTAAAAACTATAAAACAGACAGTATGTAATTCAATTTTTGTCTTGTTCGAACTCGAATTTCATTAGGTACAAAAAAGAATTGCTTTCACAAATATGTATTTATATATGAATAATTACAATTAGCAGTAACATGTAATTGAAATCCGCTTGTTCATTATTTTATTTGGCATAAATTTAGTAACAAATTGAGTCGAGTTTATACATTATATGTGTGTAGATATATGATTATACTATGGAAGGATATATACTAATTTCCGTTTGAAAATGAGTTTAATTTATAATCTGATCTAGCTTTCAAGAATGAAGAAAAAAATTGTTTCTAGTTAATTTTTGGAAGTCTGCTTTTATTTTTACAAAAATTAAGCTTCTAAAAATGTTTCGTTTATATTAAACCAAAATATGAGAGAAACTCGATTCATTGTCAGAGTGAAAACCATAGCTTCCGGTCAATCCGTCATTCAACTTGTATCATTATGAATATATACAAGTTGAATTGTTATTAGTAAAACAAGCATTTACGATTACGTAACGATTAAAATGTAATTTGATGACCCACAGAATGAGCGAAACAAATAACTGATTTAATAAAAATCTATCAATGAATATTCAGTGCATAAGCTATCTAAAATTATAAATAAACATTATATTTTGTAGAATAGAAAACTAAATACGAAAATAAGCTTTTCAAATCACTTTAGTAAACGCTTTTTATTCTGTATAAAAAAACTTACCCTTTAGATTTATAGTAATAACATTTGTAAAAGATCCGACTTATTGGTTTATATTTAAAATACTTATTCGTAACATCTACAAAATATACAACAGAGGAGTTGCTTCTTCTTTGAATTTCCCGTGCCATGAGTAATCGTATTATCTGAATTCATCAGTGTCGTTTCGTTAAAAACCCGGAACTTCAAAAAGCAATCAAACAATAATATAAGCCAGTGGCGTAACGTACACCCCCGCATCGCGGGGGCAGGGTTCTAAGGGCCCAAAGGATGACTGACGCAAGTGCCTACACTTTGTAAAATTCAACGTGGGGTCCCAAATGTTCTCAGGTACGCCACTGATGTAAGCGCTTTCTGCTCGTATTACTTTACCACGGCAATTACATAATTCAACTTTTTATTAAAAAATAATGAAATAAATTATTTAATTTCATTTAAAATAAATTTGTTCCATGTATTTAAACTTGCTATTTCGAAAGATGGTTATATATTTTTTTATGCTTTCAATAAGAATACAGCTTTCACCGTGTGGACAGGTCCACGTCTAATGCGAAAAGGAATGATTGGCATCGTATTCAAAGCAAGCGCCGATGTTGGCGAGAAATTTGCTAAGCTCTTTAACCCTGCAGAATGTCATCCCCTGTTTCAATCCCATCTCCTCTTCTAAAAAGTGCTCTTTTATTTAACGACTTCCCATTTCTGATGTAGAAGCAGGGAGCCAGGGAAGTCGTCAAATAAAGAGCACTTTAGAAGAGGAGATGATTGAAACTGAGGATGACATTCTGCAGCGTTACAGAGCTTGCATATTTCTTTGCCAATATCGGCGCTTGCTTTGAATACGATGCCATTTTCATTTTCAGTTCAATTCAGTTCGGTACAGTGATATCACTGTAATAGAGACTTGGCCATCACCTTATGCTCCGCTAAATTTTGATTAGTTTTTAACCTAAGTTGTAACGTACAGCTCGTGATTACATTGTCCATCACTAGTTTGAATTATCGCCTTGTGCTTCAACTGAGATTGATGAAAGTAGAGTATTTAAAAACTATTATCTGGAATTTTAAAGTCTATTGGTTGATGTCTAAAATTTTTCAACTTTCTGAACATGCTCTATTGTTTTACATTTCGCTATTGAGGAATAAGACTATTCTCCGTGGTTGGAGATAAAATTTTCAAAACTTCACGCTTAGATTTGTATTTGATACAGTTTAATATAAAATGTTCACTGGTTTCTGGTACTTTACAATCTGCACACAAAGGAGAATCTGTTTGTTTAAAAGGAAATATATATCATTTAATGGCAATTTTTTAGCTTGCAACTTATTGATTAAAACTTCTGTACTTCTATTTTTTGCTGCCTGTCTGTTCCATTTTCAAGATGAGAAATATAAAAATAATTTTTAGGTCTTCTGCTCTGTTTCCATATTTCTTCACTTTTATTTTTGTGTTGTTTTTTAAAATGTGTATGTAGGTCTTCCCAAGTTACCCAAGAAATAATATTCCACGGCTCTGGAAAGGCTTCAACTTTTTCAATAATCCCTATTCCCTTGTGAGCTGGTACCCAAATGAATGTAATTGATTGAGCTATTTGAAGGAACTGATATTCAATTGAACTTAAATTTAATATTATCGTATTGGATTTTCTATTAATATTTTGGATACTTTTTAAGACTGACAAGCTGTCCGTCAGGATGATATAGGCTTCTGTTTCAGAAACCTAATTTTTTAATGCGGTCCTTTATGGCTTTATATATTCATGTGAGTGTTTGGGGGATTTTCACAAAATATGTGACTGGAGTCCATATATCGTGACAAAAGAAATCAATTTTTAAAAATTCATAGTGATATTTTTATGTTACATGCTTTTCAGAAAACTAAATTATATATTTTAAATATTTCACTTAATTGCAAATATTAATGTTTATTTCTTGTTCAGACAAGTTTTAAGCTTTAATAATTCAAAAGTTTTTCAATAAAATGTAATTAACAACAACTCAGATGTGTAATGCTTTTGTCGTTGCGAGAAGTTTGTTACATGCATAAAAATACACCAATTTCATATTTAAAAACATAAAAACAGTTTTATTTCTGACTTTTTAAGAAATTTTTGTACAGTTTAGAGAAAATTTTGAATTTTGAAACTTTTAGAAATTGTGTTTGCATGGAAATATACAAATCCATAATTAAATTTTCTAACGTCGTAAAATCACGTATTCTCAAATCATGACTTTTACATATTGATACATGTTTACATTATATTTATGATGTTATAAGGTCAAATTTGATATTTATAATGCATTGAAGTTAAAATTCTTCACAGATTGTTACATAATTTGTGAAAATTGTTGAAAAATGCTAAAAAAATCTCGTTGAACAAAAAACTGAAAATTACTATATATGTATTATCTAAACTATTTAAGGCTTTTTTTTTGTTTCATATTTTATGTTTAAAAATTAATAAGATACTAATGTTTGATAAAATAGGGCAAATACATGTTGTAATTCATAATTTTTTGTAATTAAGTGCCTTTTTACACTTAAAATGCAATTATCTCAAAATGATTGTTTTCAAAGTGCGTGTACCTTTTCATAGAAAATAAAGAATGAAACTACGGTCGGTCGAAAAAAATATTTGAGCACTGTGAACCTTTCAAAAAATGATTGGAAATGGAAAACGACCTTTTTTGAAACCATCTCGTTTGAAACGAAAACCATCTCAACGCTGTATTTTTTGTTGTTTTTATTCTCACTTTTTCATTTTAAACGGCTTTTTTATATGACTAATGTACATTTTTCACCTACTTTTTATCCAAAACATGCATTTAAAGTTTCTATCCAAAATTAAAATTAAAACAGCTCTTTTGTATGACTATTGTCCACTTTTCACCCAATTTTTAGCCAAAAGTTGGCTTTAGGGTCTCGATTCACATTTGAACCAAAGTATGCAACAGAACAACCATGTATGAACAGCATAAAATTTTTCAAATTTCTCCCAAAAATATTTTATCACGGGACGAGAGAAAATTTTTCATTCCATCCCAGAGAGACAATTTAGACAGGGGTCATCAACAAATGAAATTCAGACATCTTGAAGGGGTTAAATGAAATTCTTGGCATGTCAAATGAAATGTATTCATCTTGGTGAGAAAACAGAAGACAACAGCGAACTTAACGAGACAAGCCCTACAATCTTGGTGAGAAAACAGAGGAAATGCCAACTCAACTAGACAAGCCCTCCAATCTTGGTGTGTGAAGACGACAACAGGTAAATCTAATCTATATTATTCGAATCTTGGTTTAGTAATTAACCCGAAAAAAGGAGACCAATCCCAATTTTCGAACTTGAATATTTTGGCTCAAAATATTTACGGATAAGACTGCCAGAATTTGAGAATATTAATCACTTCAAATCCTAACAGCGAAAAACATTTAACATGAAAATATTATTGAATGTTTTGCTGCTGACCTTTTATACTCTAATGAGGTCACATGAAACGATTTCTATTGGCTGGCGCATGTTTTAAAAAAAAAAACATACCTTTTAACGTTGGCATATTGTGTGTCTTGAAAAAAAAGGGACCGAGTCGACTCGGTCCCCCTTTTTACGGTAATTTTTTTTACTCATTCTACTAGATGGGCAGTTTGTCTTTTGCATTCAGCCTGCAGCTTGTTAAAATGCTGCAGGTATCGCGCACATCGATAGGATTTCACCATGGTGCACTCAAAATGTCATAGTCCCTCGTGCACCTCATCGTGCATGTGGTCAGGCAGGGTGCGGTCATTGAAATCCCGGAAATGGGGCAATATTTCCAGGTTGATGGTAAAAGCCCCAGCTTTTCAAACATTTTCGCTGGTCGAGCCCTTGACGACGATGAGGCCTCTGTTTCGTTGGGCCAGGTGACAAAAATTGCCCGGACGTAAAAAGACAGGTATACCAGAGGCATGGATCCGAGCAGGTGGCTTTTCAGGATGAGCCGTTCACTGATGTACCGGTTGGCCCGGCTGTCTTTGGCAGTCGTAAGGAGATTCGAGTGGTCCACCGTGATACAAATCTCTTCTGGATCTTTGCAATCCTCCGGAATGCTGGCAATGGACAATTCGATCGGGACAGGCAGGCCACTATGGTGAAACACGTTGGCATGGGCAAAAAAGGCTAAGTGAGACATGTTGCTGAGTGAGAATGTCTCTGGTGGATAAGCACTCGCCTTTTATACTCTGCTGGGTCACGTGAATTGATTAATATTGGCTGATGCTTCTCCAACCTTGAATCACAAGAAACTGATGAAAGAAATCTTTGGTGCAAAGTTCCCCAATACTGATGAATCCAATCTTGCTGAGTCAAACTGTGCCAAGGTTCCACCATACAGATGAACCCAATCTTGGTGCACCAAACAGCACGATTCAGCACAAGGTTTCCACAATACAGATGTACCCAATCTTGGTGCATCAAACAGCACGATTCAGCACACGTTTTTAAAATGTGCACTCCAATATTGGTACACTATTTGGCCCAAAAAGGGGGACGGAGTCGACTCTTGTGTCCACTCGATCCCCCTTTTTCTGGGCCAATGTCTACCCACACTGTACCGTAACTTTATAGCTCCATTCGCATGCAGCTTATTAAACTGCTGCAGGTATTTGGCAAATTGATACGATTTTAGCATGGTGCAGTTCGAAATGTCCTCTTCCTCGTGCACACCCTCATGCACGGGGTTGGGAAAGGTTCCATCGCAAATGTCTTTGAATTTCGGCAGGTTCTCCAGGGCCATGGTATACAGTCCGAGCTCTTGAAAAAATTTTGTTGCTGCCCTCTTTTAACCACCATCAGGCCCCTGTTGCCTCGGGCCAGCTGACTAAACTTGCCCCTCACGCAAAAGGGCAGGTATTCCAGGGGCACACTCTTGGTTAACGGGTGGTGTACCAGACAAAGACGGGCATTCTCTTGGCAGTTGGATCTAAAATCTTTGGACTTGGAAGTTTGCCCGGCATGATTCACGTTGATGCACATGATTTCGCGATCGCTGCCATCCCTGGAAATCGTGGCAATGGACAATTCGATGGGCACTGGCTTGTCCTCGTGATGAAACACGTTGGCATGAGCCAAATAGGCTGGTTGACTCAAAACAGACATGTTGCTTCAAAAAGCAGAATGATTCTAGCGGCGGGTGACTCGCTTTATATATGCTCGAGGAGCGTGACGTCAGAGGGCATCCCATTGGCCAAAGTCTTTTCATGCGAGCGCTGCACGTGTTTTTACAAAGACTGCCTCCAAGGTTGGAGACCCACCATGCGCCAAGGGACAGGTTCGTCTCGAGGTATTTCCAGATCTTCGAACCACGTCAACCATTTCACGTACAAGTCTGCGACTCGAGGGCAGTCTGTAAAATCCAAACTACACGCATCCGTAGTGTGAGGTTGATAAGCCTCCCAAACTCGGTGAGAGGAAGGACGATCTACTTGAAAGAAACTCATTTCGACCCCTTTGTCCCAGGTCAGATCCAAATGACTCATAAACACAATGACCGTTTTTCCAAACGACCGAGGAATATGCACACTAAAGTTGGGTTCAAAAATGATGGTATAAGGATAGTGTCTTGCTCGAAATACGTGACTCGAACCGGCCACCGACCAAGATTTCCAAACACAATAGTGGTGCGATGCCGTCACTTGTCGAATAAACTGTTTACTGAAACCATTTTTTACATGCTCTTGTCTCCAAGCTTGGTATTTTTGGACAAAAAAAATGAGACTGTTTTTCTGGCAAAAATGAAATTTATTTACAAAAATATTTACATCAAATAATATTTACAATATTTAAAATAGCAAGGCGAACAATTGCGTACAGACAGATCCAATGGTTTAATCACTTTAAACCCAGTAGTTTTTTTCACTTTTTTTTATCTTTCAGGGCATGGTCAAGTCCATGGGGGCTTCTTGTTGCTCTATGGCCAACCCTGTTTCAAAATTATCCAAGAAACAGATGAGATCATTACTCTCGTCAATCAGGGAAGGCACCGTGTCCAGCAACCGGGGTTCTTGGGTATGAGCCGGGGGTAGTTGCGAGCAGTCTACAAATACGGACGACATGATCTGATCTATTGAAGAGTCGTCCATAAGGGTCGACTCCAAAGTCTCGACGACAGGTGGTGAATATGGTAGAAGGATCTGCACAGCTGGTGGATCTGGTAAAAAGTGTGGCACAGGTGGTGTTGACGGCACAGGTGCTATCTGCACAGGTGGATCTGGAATCTGCAAAAGTGGTGTCGTCAGCTTTGGTGTTGGATCTGGAATGTGCACAGGTGGTGTCGTCGGAACAGGTGATATCTGCACAGGTGGTTGAAAGACTGGTATCTGCACAGGTGGATCTGGAATCTGCAGAAGTGGTGTCGTCAGTTCAGGTGGTGGATCTGGTAAAGGATCTGAGGTGTCGTCAGCACAGGAGGCTCTGGAATACTCACGGATTGAGGGGTGGCCAAGGCAGTGGATGATCTGGCAATCAACACAGGTGGTTTGATGACGGGTGTGATAAACACTCTGTTCCGTTTGGACATTGACCCAGCTCACGTCCATTTGAATTTAAAAGCATCAAAGGGGTTCGCTTGAATTGACTTGAGGAGCTCCAACTGGCTTGGATTTCCTTAAATGTATGTTTAGAATGCTGGCCGGTGACACAAATGGTACCAACATTGAGATAGTGTAAAACTTTAAACAGTTCGTTGGGAAATTCCCGATGCATGGCATACCAGACGACTCCGTTGGTCAGCGAGAAACCATTGTTCTAATACACAGTACGGCCAAACCTTTGCTGTGGAAAAATACTTGGGCATTTTCCTGGAAAGTGGGCATTAATTTCGGTGCATAAGGGGTCTCCGAAACACTCTGGGTTTGTAATCATACCTTCGATACGAAGGTCTGAAATCGGGTCTTCTATACATCCTGGGGTCCCGTGGCCTTCGTTCCTCATTTCGCCTTTCCCTGGATCGCGCAGAACAATGAATAACGGAATCAACCTTCTTGACAGGTGGATCTGGTGATTTAGAAACAATTGGTGGTTTAGAATCTACGCGATCTTTCAAAGGTGACTTGGGAACTCTAGATGATACATGGGTTCTTTCAACGGTGACTCAATAAACTGTAGATTGTTCCATGGGTGGTAACGAATCATAAATCGATTCCTGAGATTGTTCATGGGGATGGAGAAGCCACTGGAGTTAGTAGTAAAGGTGAGATAGGTGTTCGTACATTGAACATATCAATAATATCATCATAGTTTGGGGAATTCCTTTTTGCAGGAATGAGTACAATGAGATGATTGAGAGCTTTAAACTCTACCATCAAAAAATATTTTATAACTGTAAAAAAAATTTTTTTTACTTGTAGAGGACAGTTTTAACTGTCCATTTACTTTTTCATTTCAAATATTTTCACACATAAAAAACACACAAAATATTTAGTCTCTTTATTTACAATTTTTTGTTTTTATCAGTTCCCCCCTTTTCTCATTTCCATGTTTCAACGACTCTATGCGTTATAATGTTGAGCAGGATTGATTGAACCAACCTTTAATTACCGTCTGAGGCTCCCATTCCAAAATTTTACCCATCTCACAAAAAAGGTCCCCATTTGTTTCAAATATCACCTAAAAACATCTTATAATGCTCGATTTTTTAACCATTATTGTACCTGTTTAAAACACTGTGAAAATGCTGTCAGAAACTTATAGTGAAAAAAAAGTTAACATTACCATATATATAGTATATATTTAATATAGAGTAGTATGAATGTAGCAAAAATGTACAGAGAAATTTTCTTCTTCATTACTATTTCTTATTTATTGTTGATATAGTCATGAGAATCACTCTTTATTCTTTGTGGTGTGAAAATATTTTCTAAAATTCTTCTTTCCATTTCTGCCAACGTTGGCAAGAGGAGGGGCCCAAAAAAATGGGACAACGCCTACTGGTCCCGAGCTATGCTCCTTTCCAGTAATCATTCTCCCACTATTCTGGGGCTCAATACGGTGTCTAAGGTGCCCTTAGAGGTTGGGTGTTCCGCAGAGGGGGCAGGAGTTGCTCAAATCCAGGTGTCGGAGAAGGCAACGCAAGTGAAATGCATACCACACTGCGTCTTTTCCGGCCAGTGCATCGTGCTGAGGCAAATCGAACACGAGTCTGGCACTTGGAAGACGCAATTGGGCCATTTCTGCCCGAAACACCCATCGAACACTGCTTAAGCCAAACGAGTCCAGGTGGTCAGGTTGTGAGCACCATAGCGTCTCAAGCCAGGTACACCAAACCGTACAGTTTGGGTATGGCATATTGAATCCATAAGGCTAGGATGAAGGCGCCTTTCACTTTGACAGCCTCTTGCTCCATGTATATGCTATCCAGGTTGGCAGGTTCGAAATAGGAAAAACTTTTAAACCAAGGCACGTCATGGGGCTCGTGGTAAGGTAGGATTTCCATCATCAAATCAATAATGTTCATGGCCCAGATTGTTTCGAGTTCAATCACCAAGGAAGGTTTCAAACGAATTAAAACGGTCCGAAAATTCATCATAAAGTTGATGTAATCACCGAGGTCTGCCTCTTGATACATGGCAAGATGCAGTGTCAAAGCTAAATCGTGTTCCATGTCTCAAGAGTAAAATGATGCAACTAGCTTCTGAGCCCTGCTTTTATAGTAGACGGAAGGAGGCAGTCGACTGATAAGGGAGAAGGAAATGTGTGATAAGATCTTTCAAGTATGAAATGCTGGACACATGTTTGAACAATCAATCATTTATTGATACCATTTACATTGGTGGGTTGAATAATGAATCCATTGTTACCCAATTTCATGAGAGGATGATTTCTAGACAACCACAAAACAATGTTGTTTGAAACCTCCGAGGGTTCCTTTTTTGAGTCATTTATGGGCCTGTGGTTGTTCCATGCGCCTTTTCCAAGACCCAGGCGTTTGACATGAAGGTAGGGGAAATTGTCTGGGTACTCTTGTCACAACGTGTGATCAGGGGTGGTGTCACCTCCAATGTATTTACGGAAACAGAGAGATCCACCATCTCCATGGGTGGTCTTTCAGGTTCAGCAGGGTGGCATTCTCAGAGGTTCAGCAAGTCTTTCATGTTCAGCAAGTCTTTCAGATTCAACAGGTAGGTAGGTATTCTTTCAGGTCTTTGAGCAGAGGGAGTAGGAATTCTCTCAGGTTCAGCAAGTCTCTCAGGTAGAGAAAGCCTCTCAGCCACAGAAGGCGTTGCCTTAGCCCTCAAGCAGGCTTCATAAACCATCTGTATGGATGGTTTGGATCCGTTTTGCATCCGACACATGGCCTGCACCATTTGGATAAAGGTTTGGACCCACAGTCCAACCAAGAGTGAATTGGGGACGGGAGAGTCTTGGACATGTAAGACGGGGGAGATGTTTTGTAATCTCCACAAACAGGTTGCTAGGGTTCTCCCACCAGAGCAGAATCCGCATTGAGACTGATGGCAAAACTCAGGGCCAACGACGACAGTTCGGCATTCAAAATGTTAAAGACGACATCGGGAGTCACCAGTTTAGCTTTTGCGTCATGATTGGATACTGTTTTGGGCCGGCAACACATCTTTACCTTGAATGACGATGTTGTCGAATCTTTTGGTAAATTTGTATACTTAGAGCTTGCCATCCTTTCCAACCATAGCAGCTAATGGATAGTGTTGATGAGGCAAGAGAATTTTGAACCACATGATAACTCTTGAAGAAACACTGAGAGTGAATGAATTGCAATGGAAGGCTGTCAAAAACTTTTATACTCTCTCCCTCTCTATATATATAAAAAAATTTTATTATTATTATACATGGATGAATAGATTACAGCTTGCCAAGCAGGTGCTTCACCTTACATTCCTTGAAGAATTTCCCTGGTGTTGGGGAAAACCACTTTTGACATAATTGTACATTGTTTGCAAACATACGCTATTTTCGTCTGTCATATGCATGGCAAGGGGTAAATATTCTTTTCCATTTTTTAAAAATTTCCTCCAATTTTGCTTCGGTGGGCTCGCCGTGCAACATTCGTTCTTGAAACACCATCAATTCCAACAAAACGTGGATGGCAGTATCATGGGGTGGCTCTTCTCCCGACCACACACTAAACAATCCGGTTGACAAGATCACGGATCGGGAACGACTGGCATGGCGGCACGATCAATGTTCAAAAGGTAAGATAAAATTTTGAAAAGGCACAAAAATGCAAGATGAAATTTCAAAAGGCACAAATGCAAGATGAAATTTCAAAAGGCACAAATGCAAGATGAAATTTCAAAAGGCACAAATGAAGATGAAATTTCAAAAAGGCACAAATGCAAGATGAAATGATTAGTGTGGAAAGGTGTTAAGCTTATAAATTGTTAAGTAAATAATAATAATAATAAAAAAATTTTCCTGAGGATAATAAGGAAATATTTTACAGCTCTAAATTATTTTTATAGTTTCCTTGCAACTTCATTTGCTGTTTTGAGAAGTTCATAACTATGGCTTCTTCCTGAAAACTTTAATCTCTGAATTGGAAGAAAATATTGTCCCAGGTATGCTTCAAGAAAATATCTCAAATTTGTCGTTCTTTATACGAAGATTGGAACGTTTAGCGGGTATATTGAAATTTCAAGAACTTTTGAAACTACATCCCATTCCCGTCAAGGTGGTATTGAATGAAAATGGATTTCACATTACGGACTGCGTCTGGAGTACGGAAAAACTGCACTGAAGGACCAGATACTTGTGAATGTTATTTTTTATTTAAAGAACTTGAGAAGTATTTTTATTGTGAAACAATTTGAACACGTCGTTGTACCGGATGGATCAATACATCACAAGGATTATTTGAAAAAGCCCTTTGACAATGTGGAAAAATGACATCTCTATTTTAACAATCATTAATAACTTTAAGCATGCCAACATGGAGGCAAAGCACGTGAACGAATTCAGGCCCGACGATGTCTTGTGGGAGAAATTCTCCAAGGACTTTTTTGGGTTATCCCGATCGACCCCTGAAAAACATCGACAAGAGGATGGTGTACATTTATAACAACATGTTTTTTTGTGAAAAAGACTTTACTTTCGGCTTCCGAACGTTAAAATCTGGCGAGATTCACCTTATTCAAACGACCAACGTCCCATGCTGATTTATGAATTTCCATCGTCCAGTCTCAGGTGTCGAGCCAATCCCAATTTGTTTATGAGGAGCTTTTTAAACCCTATGATCAGATGCTCTATCATCGAATGGTGTTGGAACCCCATACGGCCAACCCGATCCCGGCTGGAACCCGTTACATCTTGTTGACGGTTCAAAGACTGTGGACATTATCCCCGAAACCATTCTCCCCCAGCTCAAGGGAGAAGGGATTAAACCTGGGAAATTTTAGAAAAATAAAATGGTACGATCAAAAGTCTACAAGCTCCCTCCTCCTACCCCGTTTCATGTACGTGCAGAGACAAACAAAACGACCTTTGGTTCAAAATCAGGGCCTTCCCTCCAAACGGAACAGAGTGTTTATCACACCCGTCATCAGACCACCTGTGTTGATTGCCAGACCATCCACTGCTTTGGCCACTCCTCAATCCGTGAGTATTCCAGAGCCTCTTCTGCTGACGACACCAGATTCTTCTACTAGATCCACCACCTGAACTGACGAAACCACTTCTGCGGATTCCAGATCCACCTGTGCAGATACCAGTCTTTCAACCACCTGTGCAGATATCACCTGTTCCGACGACACCACCTGTGCAGATTCCAGGTCCACCACCTGAGCTGACGACACCATTTGTGCAGATTCCAGATCCACCTGTGCAGATACCACCTGTGCAGATACCACCTGTGCCCGCTCTTTTTACCGAGATCCACCAGCTGTGCAGATCCTTCTACCAGATCCACCACCCTGTGGTCGAGACTTTGGAGTCGACCCTTATGGACGACTCTTCAATGGATCAGATCATGTCGTCCGTATTTGGAGACTGCTCGCAACTACCCCCGGCTCATACCCAAGAACCCCGGTTGCTGGACACGGTGCCTTCCCTGTTTGTCGATAGTGATGATCTCATCTGGTTCTTGGATAATTTTGAAACAGGGTTGGCCATAGAGCAACAAGAAGCCCCCATGGACTTGACCATGCCCTGAAAGATAAAAAAGTGAAAAAAACTACTGGGTTTAAAGTGATTAAACCATTGGATCTGTCTGTACGCAATTGTTCGCCTTGCTATTTTAAATATTGTAAATATTATTTGATGTAAATATTTTTTTGTAAATAAATTTCATTTTTGCCAGAAAACAGCCTCATTTTTTTGTCCAAAAAATACCAAGCTTGGAGACAAGAGCATGTAAAAAATGGTTTCGGTAAAGAGTTTATTGGACTAGTGTCGACATCGCACCACTATTGTGTTTGGAAATCTGGGTCAGTGGCCGGATCGAGTCACGTATTACGAGCAAGACTATCCTTATACCATCATTTTTGAACCCAACTTTGGTGTGCATATTCGTCGGTCGTTTGGAAAAAATGTCATTGTGTTTACGAGTCATTTGGATCTGACCTGGGACAAATGGGTCGAGTTGAGATTCTTTCAAGCGGGTCGTCCTCCCTCTCACTGAGTTTGGGAGGCTTATCAACCTTACACTGCGGATGCGTATAGTTTGGATTTTACAGACTGCCCTCGAGTCGCAGACGTGTGCGTGAAATGGTTGACGTGGTTGGATGATTGAGAAATGCATCGAGACGAACCTGTCCCTTGGCCCCTAGTAGGTCTCCAACCTTGGAAGCGGGCTTTGGAAAAACACGTGCAGCGCACGCTTGAAAAGGCTTTGGCTGATGGGATGCTCTCTGACGTCACGCTCCTCGAGCATATATAAAGCGAGTCACCCACCGCTAGAATAATTCTGCTGTTTGAAGCAACATGTCTGTTTTGTGTCAACCAGTCTATATTGCTCATGCCAACATGTTTTATGACGAGGGCAAGCCAGTGCTCATCGAATTGTCCATTGGCACGATTCCCAGGGATGGCAGCCATCCCGAAATCATGTGCATCACCGTGAATCATGCCGGGAAAACTTCCAAGTCAAAAGATTTTCGATCCAACTGCCAAGAGAATGCCCGTCTTCGTCTGGTACACCACCCGTTACCCAAGAGTGTGCCCCTGGAATACCTGCCCTTTTGCGTGAGGGGCAAGTTTAGTCAGCTGGCCCGAGGCAACAGGGGCCTGATGGTGGTCAAAGGAGGGGAGCAACAAAAATTTTTTCAAGAGCTCGGACTGTATACCATGGCCCTGGAGAACCTGCCGAAATTCAAAGACATTTGCGATGGAACCTTTCCCAACCCCGTGCATGAGTGTGTGCACGAGGAAGAAGACATTTCAAACTGCACCATGCTAAAATCGTATCAATTTGCCAAATACCTGCAGCAATTTAATAAGCTGCATGCTGAATGGAGCTATAAAGTTACGGTACAGTACAAAAGGGACATTGGAACGGAAAAAAGGGGATGGAGTCGACACTAAAGTCGACTCGGTCCCTCATTTTTTGGGCCAAATAGTGTACCAAGATTGGAGTGCACATTTTAAAAACGTGTGCTGAATCGTGCTGTTTGATGCACCAAGATTGGGTTCATCTGTATGGTGGAACCTTGTCGCAATTTGATGCAGCAAGATTGGATTCCTCTGTATTGGGGAACTTTGCACTAAAGATTTCTTTCATCAGTGTCCTGTGATTCAAAATTGGAAAAGCATCAGCCAATAGAAATCCATTCACGTGACCCAGCAGAGTATAAAAGGCGAGCGCTTCTCCAACCGAGACATTCTCACTTAGCAACATGTCTCACTTAGCCTTTTTTGCCCATGTCAACGTGTTTCACTATGGTGCCCAGCCTGTCTCGATCGAATTGTCCATTGCCAGCATTCCGGAGGATGGCAAAGATCAGGCAATAGTATCACGGTGGGCCACTTCTTCTTACGACTGCCAAAGACCCAGAACAGGTACATCAATGAACGGCTCAGCCTGAAAAGCCGCCTGCCTCCAACCTCTGAATACCATCTTTTACGTCCGGGGCAAGATTTGTCACCTGGCCCAACGAAACAGAGGCCTCATCGTCGTCAAGGGATCGGACCAGCGAAAAATGTTTGAAAAGCTGTGGATTTTTACCATCAACCTGGAAATATTGCCCCGATTCCGGGATTTCAATGACCGCACCCTGCCTGACCACATGCACGATGAGGTGCACGACGACTATGACATTTCCGAGTGCACCATGGTGAAATCCTATCGATGTGCGCGATACCTGCAGCATTTTAACAAGCTGCAGGATGAATGCAAAAGACAAACTGCCCATCTAGTAGAATGAGTGGAAAAAAATACCGAAAAAAGGGGAACCAAGTCGACTCGGTCTCTTTTTTTCAAGACACACAATATGCCAATGTTGGAAGTTATCTTTTTTAAAACATGCGCCAGCCAATAGAAATCGTTCCACGTGACCTCATTAGAGTATAAAAGGTCAGCAGCCAAACATTCAATAATATTTTCATGCTAAATGTTTTTCGCTGTCAGGATTTGAAGTGATTAATATTCTCAAATTCTGGCAGTCTTATCGGTAAATGTTTTGAGCCAAAATCTTCAAGTCCGAAAATTGGGGGTTGTCCCCTTTTTTCGGGTCAATTACTAAACCAAGATTGGAATAATATAGATTAGACTTACCTGTTGTCGTCTTCACACACCAAGATTGGAGGGCTTGTCTAGTTGAGTTGGCATTTCCTCTGTTTTCTCACCAAGATTGTAGGGCTTGTCTCGTTAAGTTCGCTGTTGTCCTCTGTTTTCTCTCCAAGATGCATATATTTCATTTGACATGCCAAGAATTTCATTTAACCCCTTCAAGATGTCTGAATTTCATTTGTTGATGACCCATGTCTAAATTGTCTCTGGGATGGAATGAAAAATTTTCTCTCGCCCCGTAATAAAATATTTTTGGGAGAAATTTGAAAAATTTTATGCTGTTCATACATGGTTGTTCTGTTGCATACTTCGCTTCAAATGTGAATCGAGACCCTAAAGCCAATTTTTGGACAAAAAATTGGGTGAAAAGTGGACAATAGTCATACAAAAGAGCCGTTTTAACTTTAATTTGGGATAGAAACCTTAAATGCATGTTTTGGATAAAAAGTGGGTGAAAAATGTACAATAGTCATTTTAAAAACCTGTTTAAAATGAAAAAGGGGGAATAAAACAACAAAAATACAGCGTTGAGATGGTTTTCGTTTCAAACGAGATGGTTTCAAAAAAGGTCGTTTTCCATTTCCAATCATTTTTTGAAAGAGTCACGCTGCTCAACTATTTTTTCGACCGACTGTACTTGCAATTTTTACTGCTCATAAATAATATTTAACTACACTGCTGGACAATTGCTAAGGACGGATAACACTATCATCCATAGCAACCACAAAATGAATGGAAGCAAAATGTTGAAAATTAGAATAAGTGCAGGATATTAGTAAGAAGAAGTATGAGTATGCAAATTTTTTTCCACGTCTGTCCATCACGTGATAGCGTTCATAAGAGCTTTAAAGGTTTTGACGCGTGTGGACAGTTGTTGTTTCAAATCAAAGTTTTACAGGAAAGATTTAATAGACGAAGTTATTTTTGGCATGTCTTCCCGACATCACATAGATGATTTTATGCGTGGCCGAATTATTGGAAAGATCGAAGAAAGGCGAAAAAATACAGATGTTGCCAGGGAGTTCGACATCGCTCACAGCGTTGTTTTACGGCTGTGGAAGTCATTTAAAACTACTGGAATGTGTAGTAGACGGCACTAGGGAGGTCGTGTTAGAAGTACGACGCCTGCAGAAGACAGATATATCGTCCTATCAGTAAAAGGAACAGGCGCACCACAGCTGAGCAGGCGGCAAATCAGTTTCTTGCTGCCTCAGGAAAGCAGATCTCCCGAAAAACAGTTGCCAGACGTTTGAGGGGAGGAGGACTATACGCACGCAGATTTGTTGTGTGTGTCCCATTGACCAGACAGCACCGTACTGCCCGTTTGCAATGGTGTCGTGAGCATCACAATCGGACTGAACAGGACTGGGCATGGGTACTATTCTCAGATGAGAGTAGGTTCAGTCTGTCATCGGATTGTAGACTCCAACTGATCTGGCGCCAGAGTGGTACTGCTTATCGTCCAGAAAATATCCAGGAAAAGGACCGATATCCAACAATCATTATCATGGTGTGGGCCGGTATCATGATCAATGGCCGCACGCGCCTACATGTGGTTGCGAATTTTGACTATGACGGGCCAACGATACATTGATGAAGTTCTACTTCCTCATGTTCGTCTTTTCCGTGGTGTTGTTGGTGATAAATTTGTTTTTATGGACGACAACGCAACATGTCATCGAAGACTCGCTGTTCAGGATTGTCTAGACAACGAGGGTATTCAACGTCTCGTATGGCCAGCGCGATCTCCAGATCGAAACCCCATTGAAAATGTGGGGGATGCTTTGGGGAGGCAAGTTGCTGGTCGAAACTATCCTCCGACAAACAAGAACACACTCATCCGTGCACTCACAGAGGAATGGGATACATTGCCTCAACAGCTGCTGGATAATGTTGTGCAAAGTATGGTACACTCCACGGTGGCCATATCCCGTACTGATACCTTTCTTTAAGGTGCCTGCTGACTTTTAGATGCATTGTTTCATTTCTCCGTACGCAGATCAAATGAACATTTTTTTCTTTCAGATGTTTCACAGCTTTTGTACTTTCCAGAACAATAAATATTCTTTATTCTAATGTCTGAACAGTGTGGCAACCATATTTTATCCTACTAGGCCTCATGTCTCGCTTAATGTTATGCTACATAGCAATTTGTGATCCGTCCTTTGCAATTGTCCAGCAGTGTATATATAATAGAGCTACTTTGTTGGAGAATTTCCTATAATATTTTGCTGAGAAGCAGTTATCGTAAAAATATGACAATTTTCACAAATTTCAAAGCGATACTTTTACGATACATTTTTTTGAAAAAAGTAAATAAGATATTTGAAACATTTTACTATTATTTAAATAAAAAAGCCTAATTATTATACAGCCAAAATTTGAAGTTTTCGTATTTAACAATTTTTGGAAACAGGTTCCTAAAATGGCTCAATTTAACGTTGTCGGTATAGGGCCTACCGACTACCTTAAGTTTTCGATAGTCGACAGCAAATCTATATTTTTCCGGATTATCCGGTGAGAACCCATTTTTTTCCTACTTAAAATAACTGGTGAAGCGTAAGGGGATTTAATCGGAATTATGGTTTCTTCTTTTAACATTTTGTCTACATGATAATAGAGTATCGCTTGTTTTACTTTATCGTAACTATACGGACGAGAAACAAAAGGTGGCTTAGTTCCCATGTCAATTTCATGATGAAAAATATGTGTAAACCCCGGATTATCTGAAAATAATCCTTGAAAACTATGAAACAAATCCCACAATTTTTTTCTGTTTTTGTCAAATTTTGTCTTAGAAAGGTTGTGATGTCCCCTCCCTTGGGAGAATATCTCTCGGAGTATCAGTGTGAGCCAGAGGTGTAGGATTAACGAAAGAACAAGAATGAATCTTTATCTTAATATGCATTTATTAAGATATTCAACTTAAACCTTTAACAATTAAATTATAATAATAAATGTGAGAGAATGTACTATGGCAAAGTATGCAACACACAATAAGACTTAATCTAATTCAGATCACTATCAATAACTGAACCCCGCCTAATCACTGATTCTAATATTAAATAGTCAATCCTACCTTATTACAGCTTGGAGAATCAATTTGTATTGCATTAATTCAATCTTGTCTTTAATTGTATGCACTGGTGTGCAACTTGACCTTCATATATTCGATCACTTATAACTTCTAGTCACCGTGACGTAAAGATCATTCAGACTTGAAACACGATTCCTCTGTTGAACATCAACTGCCACAAACTAACATCAATTGCCGTATATTACCCTACATTGCCATCTCGTTTACTCTAAAATCCGATGCTTAAAAGCTTGTTCATTTGCATCTTTCATTCACTTTTCACTTCTTGGATTTGGTTGGAAAAGAGTTGCCATTAATTCTGGCCCAAAGAGCCCAAAGGAAATGTTAAAGAAGACACTTGAGCCCGTCATAAACTAGTAGGTTAAAATAACTAAAAAATTCTTTAATTAAACAATAAACAAACAAAAATAAAACCTTTGAAATAAAATTAGATATTTTATAATTAGAAGTATAAAAAGTAACTGTATTTTCTCAGAAACTATCAGAAAATATAACCCAATAAAAACAAAGAGTACTAAAGCATAAATTTCTTGAAACAAAAAATATATGAAACAATCCTTCTACAAAGACTACCTAATAATTAACTACGAAGCAACTTTATTGGCTTTCTGAGACGAAAACTTGTCAATAGATTCGAAGAAATCCATTTTTTCTGAGATTTCAGATTCAACAGAGATGATTATTAAATCTGAAAGCCTTTCTTGTGTCATATTATTTCTTGAGTAATTTTAAATTATTCTTCATTTACTGAAACTCATTCTCCCTGAAGTTAGAGAAACAGACAAAGTTACAAAATTCGCATCGATTGACAAAAATTTGGAAATCATTCTTGATTATAATAACGAGAAAATACCCATTAGCTATTTTTACCTGAAAAAATATCTTGGAATTAAGTCATTTCATTAAAAAGTTGTGGTAGAACCCCATTCCCTTCAGTATATAGGGCGCTGCTTATAAAAATCTGCTTTGTTTACCCCAGAGATCTTCTGTTCGTGACCGAGTGCAGACGCACTCCATCTTATATATTAAAATTCGTAATTAAACAAATGTATCTATGTACGTATATATCCCTATTTTCTCAAGAACCGCACGACGCAGAAACTAGCAGAAGTAATCAAAATTTCGGGAAGGATCCGAGGAATCCGTTTTGACCATTTATATTCCGATATTCCAATTAGTTAAAAAGATATTAATTAAAAACCTTAAAATGCATTGAAATGCATCGTGGTGCCATCTGCAAAGAATATCGGGAAAAAATTCTGTTTTTAAAAAAAAACAAAACTTTGTATATAAATAAATTTATGTAAAAATTAATATAATAAAATTATATATATATCTTTCTTTCAATTTAATTATTTTACACTATTTTTAAATAAAAAATGAGTCGAAATCGGTTCCTTTTTTTGAATACGAATTATAAGTTGTTCCACTTAAAAAAATACTTTGCACTAAAAAAGAAGTTCATGCTTTTCTTTTTTTTCCGCGTGTAGAACAATATTATACGTAATCTGTACAAAGATTGATAAAATATCTTAAAAATTAAAGTTAAAAAAACGATGTCTTTCTTTCAATTTAATTATTTTACAATTCTTTTAAAATATTTTCGAACTTTTCTTTTTTTTTTCAGAGGTTTTAAAACACGATCTAATAATTTTGTAATTTTGAATATTTCTATTCCATACATAAACTATAAAAAAATGTACTTTTGAGTTTCCAGTGGCTGCAAAATTAAACGAAAAAAACTGCCTAAAATGGCAGCAATAATTAATTAATTATAATTACATTCTTTATTTTTGTTTCATACTTTTTGATTACAAAAACAATCGTTTCAATAGCTATCTGTAATTTTTTCTTTTATTAATTAATTATAGAAGTTTGATTTTAATAAATATATATATGTTTTTTCAAAAAGATTATTTCTATTATTTCATTACTAAAGGAATTCTTTGATAATTAAAAAGTACAAGTCTATTATTTATATGAAGTTTGAAAGCATTAACATAAAAATGAAGCCCGAAAAAAATCTTTTACATTTAACGAATAACGAAGTGATATATTCAAAAACATCTACATTTATTTTAACCCTCTAAGTGGATACCTCCCTCCTGAAAAGTTATTCCGAAAGCGTTTTACTCTTATTTTGCTATTGCCTTCAAAAATGCAACAGACTTTTTTTCTTTTCCCCCCTTTAGAACTTGGGAGGTCGAACGGGGACAATTTTACGACCCAGTTCGGTCCCTTTGTAAAGTAAGAACCAAGAGATCAGTTGTTTACAGCTAGCTGTTAAGTTGCCTTGGGCAATCTTCTTTGAAAGCTGAGTTCGGTGTTTCTTTCTCCTATATGTTCAGTCACAGGAAAATTAAAACAAAATGAAAGGTAAAAAAAAGAGGATAAAATGAAATAAATAGTATGCTAGAAGTTGAAAAATAATTATATTTTCTTCAAACAAAATTTATTTTTCTGTTATGTTTGAAAAATTAAAAAATATATATATTTATTTTTGGTATTGCGATTTGAACCAGAAAAAAGCATCCTGTATTCATTTTTGAATATGAGAATAAGAAAACACGCTAACTTTCCTGTTTTTTAAAAAAAGTAATGAGGTAAAAAAAGAGCAAAGGCCCTATCTCATTTTTTAAACAATAACACAATAACTGGTACACACGGTGATATACATACGATGATTATATGTATGAAATAAAACCGATCTTTCTCTATTCAGTTATATTTTTAATTTAAAATAGCATAAAAAAGGATTTCAATACTTTTAATTTATTTTAATTAAAATCATATAAAAGATATTTTTATGTTAACTGAATATTTTTCGGAAAAAATTTAAATTTTCCTGCCTAGTGTCCTCTTTTTGGAACTTCTTGTACTAAATAAAAATTCCTTTTCTACATCGGCATTTGTGATGGACATAACACACATTCAGTCAATAATTTTTAATTTTAATGGGGGATATACTTCTTCAAATGTGCATGACAGTACTTCTAACAATTTTCTACTCAAGTTAAATTTCTTATCTTTCTGTTTCTTTTATTACAAGGAAAAATGTCACACATCGATAACTACATTTTCACACAATTCAGTCATTACAAATTCTATTGTGAGAAAAGTTCTCCTAATTAATTTTTGTCTTTCAATACAGTACACTTAAAACAATTTTGTTCAGTGAAGTTAACCGACAGTTCCACAATGTATTCATGCCAAATTTTAAAAACAAATTTAACACTTGAAAATGTATCATGTATTAAATTTTTCATTATACACAAATATTTCCTGCTGTAGGGAAGATATAGTATGAGATGTGGTGTGCGGTTGTGAAAGAATGTTTTCGTACGTGTAGACTATTTTTGAAAATTTAAATCTCACTGAAGCTGATCATATAACTGCAAATGAGCCTTATTTTAATGTGTGCTGGTATCAAAGTAAAACACTTTACAATATTAAACAGCCTATGGGTTTATACTCAATATCAAACTATTCGCAAAATGGCTTACAACTTCTATTCAAATTGTAAAAAGAAACTGAAATATAAATATATCTTACTGCAGTCAAAAATATTCATAATATGTAAATATCTTATTCCTCCACTTATTTCAGTACATTTTAAAAACTGTAGCTGAATGCAATTTTTTATTTTTATAAACGAGGCATAAAAGCTCACACAGTCGTAAAAATGTCTTTATCATTTTTAAATACACTACTATAAAACGTATATGGATTGTAAGATCAATTGTAAAATCCTAAAAGCTTTTAGAGGAGCTAAAAACATGTAATTTTGGATTGATAAAATGTTTAATATAATACACAAATATACATGTTATTAAGCAAATACAATTGAAAAAAAAACTTCCTTCTGAAATAAACGTAATTGAAAGAAAAATGTTTAATTGAAAATGAGTGGAAATACATGTTTATCTAAGGGGTATCCTCAAACTTAAGACTCAAATTCAGAAGCACAACAATCCATGAGGGCCAGGAACTACTTTGCCCATCATAATACACGTGACCATTGGACGCTGAGGTGCATGAACAGATGTCCTGATTTGGTGGTCTGTCTGAAGAGAGACCTTCAGCGTTTAAGACCCGAAGCAAACTTGGTACTCATTTATCGACCCAATGTAGCGGGGATGAAAGGCAGAGTCGACCTTGCGTATCCCATTAATATAACCCCAGACCTGTGGCGTGGAAGCACTAGACACTACCACTCGATCCTATTCGGTAAACAATAAAATTTAATCTTAGAATCTTTTTAAAATCCTTAATGAATGAGGGAGTCCAAACTTTTTTTTCATATAAACTGTTTAGACGGAAATGGTTAATTATGAACATTTCACAAAATGCACAAATTAAAATTAACCGTTATAAATTACATAAATTTTTAAGGGTGCAAAAGGTGTATTTCGGCTGCACGAATTAATTTTAAAAGGAATACGGTTACGAAAAAGTAGTACATATCTATCTAAAGTAGGGTTGGTTACCTTACATATTGTCAAACACAACAATATATTGGAAGCCAATTCCACAATTCGTTGTTATAAAAATGTATGGAAAATTACAAGATTTATTTTTGCATTTGTAATTTATATATATATAATTTTTCCTGGGAGCTTTAAAAGCTAGAGCGGCATCCATCAAAACCGCGGTTCTCTTTTTGTTTTTCCAGATCGCCCCTGACTAAGCCGGCTCTGTCATAAAAAGTGAAAATGCCGGTATTTGTTTGTCAAGATCATTTTATAGCAGACTGGATTTTTCATGTATTTTAGATGGTCGTTTTATATTTTCTACATCAATATCTTAATGTCTGAATTTAAAATTACATAAAATTCTTGACATTCGCATCAATGACCATGATAATTTTTATTAGTATATGAATGTTTCATCAAACGATTACATGACTTATATTAACATATTATTTTAACCATTTAATTAATATTAAGTATAACATAACGCACACAAATTTTCTGAACTTTAAAATAAATATTTCGAAAACTACATCAGATATACTCAAAAGTTTTCATTCCTACGCTTTAGCTTCTCAGTTTTGCTTCTATGTAAGAATTTATTGTAATTGTATATTAATCAAATTTTTTAGTATATTTTTTGCTCTTAGCATGCGGTTTTCAACTGAATTGTATGAAATCTTCGAAATATATTAATAGATACCAAAGAAGCTATATAATAAATTTGAAATTTTTATTATACTCAAATAATTGCTAAAACTTATGGTAAATAATTTTTAACTGCGCGATGCATTTTTTTTTCGAAATATCAAATGGAATTTCTAACATAAAATTTCTAGCTTTATAAGGTCGAGATTTAAAAAAATATCCAGATTTTAATTACTTATTCAGTTATCGTTTAAAAAAGATAAATGTTGAGGTATTTTGTATAAATAGATATTTTTGAACAATATATATAATTCGAATGTTTTTCAATAGCTCGAATTTAAAATTGATTTTTATGTTTATTTATATGCATAAATGTCTACTGTAAATGTTTCCTTATATTTTTGATTACCATTTATTCAAACATTCAAGTTATAAAAAAAATGTGTGAAAATCTTCATTCATGTTGTATTTGATGTAAACTGAAGTTCAAGCACTTAAAATTCAAATATAATTCGGTGTGTTTTAACAATATATAACTAGGCACTGTACTTAAACTGCCCTGAACACTTGGGCTTTGAAATGTAAAAAAAAAAAACTAATAAATCTTAATTAGTTTTTTTTTGTTATTATTTTTATCAAAGTGTAAGAAAATATTTCAAATGATTTGATGAAGTTTAAATTTATTCATTTTTAGTGGTTGGAAAATTGAAAAGGTTTCAAATTTTAAAGAGTTTGGTGTTTTATTAAAATTTCGGTATTTTATAATAAAATAATCATGTTTCATAAACTGAATGCTTTGATTAAAATAAGAAAATGAAGCGAAAGAATATACTTAAAAGAAGATAATTTGTCTAGCTATAGCAGATTGCACTGACACGCCCCAACTTGTTACAGTTTCAAATTAATATGAAACCAAAAAGGAATTGTAACATATTTTACTTATGCGTTGGGACTTTTCAAAATTTTTAAAATACGAGGTAACGAATAAACACTTCCTGGGGTCTAAAGAAATTTCCCCTCGATTTTTTACGATTGCTCCAGGTTCAAAACACGGGGTTTCGTTCGAGCCATAAAACTTCTTATCAGTGTCCTGCTGTGTTGCTTCTACCCCATCCCCAATTATCTTTCAAGATGTTAAACCTGTAAAAGGGAGAAAGGATTTCAGAAATGTGTGGCTAATCTGCTTTTGAAAACGTTACTTTAAGGCAGAAAAATCTGTGCAGTGCATTTTCGAAGCATCTTTACACTGACGGAATTTTCCGTGCTATCCGGTTAGAGGGTTAAAGCTCAATTCAATACTTTTCCCCTAAAGAACCGACGGCGCGATTGTTAAATCAGCTGTGCTTTATGAAACGGCAGTTCCCAGGTTCGACATTGAGGAGGCAGAAACTTTCAATTTCGCAATCCGCTACTTTTTAAAGCTTTACTCATAGCATCAGAATCGTTTTCTTTTTATTATTGCTTCACATTAATAATTTTTTTAATTCTAACGCAAATTTTTTTTATAAGTCATACATTGAAATTTGAAGCTATATCTTATTTGTGAGAAGGAGGGGAAGATAGAACAATAATTTTACACTAAAAGAACCGTGTTTGGGCTATAGAGAGGGGAAAGAAACCTGTCTTAAATCGAAAATAAGTGGAATGGAGCAAATTTCGAGGTTAAGAAATTTTTTGACATAATTTTAGAAATTACTCACATTGTGCGGGTACAAATACACACACAGGTGTGTGTGTTTGTGTCACGAGGAAAATAGAAAGCCCGAGTAACGCTGGGCTAAGCGGTGGAGGGGGGTATGGAAGTCATTTTGAAAATGAGTATCAGAAGTTCTGATTTTGTGAATGAAAGAGAAAGTTTATAACAATATTGATAGCCCATGCAACGCCGGGCCATGCAGCTAGTATTCCATTAAATTTATTATTCAATCTTACACTTGTCTTCGGTGATTTACTGAATTAAATTGAGTCCAATAATTTTACGATATGAGCGTTGATTGATATAAAAGCATTCTACCACTTACAAATCAATGATTTCTACCACTGATGACCGAAACATATGGTGCATTGGCCGTAAAAGAAATTCAAGCATTTGGTAGCCCCTATAAATATCATCGTCGACAGTGAATTCAAGTAAGCCGAATTTTTATTGAAACTGAATTATACCTGAATAGAAGATTAAAATATCAGATGATCTCTCAAAATTTTAAAAGAAGCGTATTGCGATACGTTCTACGTTCACAAAATTGATAAATAAAATTGAAGGAAAGATCAACAATGAAAATGAGCCTGTTGATCAATTTGAAGCTTTTTTAGAGCAATTAAATGATAAAGAAAGTAACTTAAATTTATTAACGTTTGTTATGTTTAATAACGCACTTAAGTTTATTCGTTTGTCTGTTGACACTATTACTGAAGATACGGAAGCTTCGGCAGAGATTAAAGAGAAGATTATATTTTGGAAAGTGAAGCTTTCTTCTGTAAAATAAGGAGAATAAATTCTGATTCTATCCACACACACACAGGTTGATACAGTTTCTCGATATATCCAAATTATTGATTCCAATAGTATTGAATCTATGAACATAAATTTACCTAAATTGCATATAAATAAGTATTCTTGAAATTATTCTCAATGGTTAGATTTTTATAATTTATTTGAAGGGTCTCTATTCATAATAACAATAGACTAAGCAAAGTTGATACATTTAATTATTTAAAATCATATTTTTGTGGCAATGCGCTTGCTTGCATTAATGGATTTCCACTTTCTGATGATAATTATGATAGAGCTCTTAATCTATTAAAAGATAGATTTGGAAATAAAAACATCTTAACTAACGCTCACTTGAGCAATTTGTTAAATTTATCACCTGTTAGAAATTCTACTGATATTGTGGGTTTGAGAAATTTGTACGATAGAGAGAGCGCAGAAACGCAAATAAGTAGTCTTGAAGGTTTAGGAGTTAAAGGAGGATCCTATTCAATCTTATTAACACCCATCCTGTTGAAACAGATACCCTTCGGAACTCGTTTTGGAATTCAATCGTTCTAAAAAAAACGAAGGGTTTGACTTGAGTGCTCTTTTGCGGTTCCTGCACTTGGAGATCCTTAGTCGGGGACTAGCCTTTCAAATAAACAATCATAAACCATCTCATTATTCCCCTCCACCGCAAAACAGAACAAAAAATAAAGGCTCCTATTTCCCTGGACAACGCATGAAGCCACCCCCGAACATAGTACAGTCCCGCCCACATTCATTTTCCATCCTTCTGGGGAAAGTAAAACCTAGAGGTCGAAAATGTTTATACTGCAACAAAGGTCATGAACTCGACGCTTGCCGCTCTTTTAGTGCTAACGAAAAGCGAGAAATTTTAAGAAAAAAAGGGTGCTGTTATCTGTGTTTAACGCCCGGTCAAAGAGCAATGGAATGTGTAAAAAGGAAGTCATGTCCTATTTGTAATGGGCCTCACCATTTCTCAATATGTTTTCGGAATCGACATGAGGACGATTTGTCTCCGAATGGGACATTGATAATATAGTTTTAGCATTATTTAAAACAGAAGTAAACAGTGTATTATTACAAACATGCGCCGCATTAATAGATGACAAAAATGAGCAAGAGGTTGTTAGATTATTTTCAGATAATTGTTCACAGAGGGAAGTTTCGTTTTAAAGAGTACTTCTGAGAAATTTAACTTTTCAATTCTTAGAAAAATGAAGTTCATCTTGTGTATCGGGTTTTAAAATATACATGATTATTTAGTTTAGGCAAAAGGTATATTGTGAAAAATATTTTGTGTGTAAGGTTGTACACTTCGCATATCATATCAACATGTCGTTAGTATATTTTTTATTAAGTATTGTGGCGAAGAATATTTTATGTGTAAGGTCTTACACTAGCAATTGATATAACATGTTGTTAGTATATTTGATAATAATCATTTTTACAGGAGTGTTTATATTTTTATTTAATGTTATAGTATGTTTTCTTATATTGCTATTGATCATCTTCGTAATATGGATTTGTGTCAGTTTCCTAGCAAGAACACTCACTCACTAGAAATAAATAATTCCAAATTTAGTTCAGCGTTATTTTTAGTAGTTAAAATTGCATCTCAGAAATATAGTGGTGCTTGATGAAGGGATGTGTCGGTAATCTGTCAGTTGTCATCGTCATTCCATTAAACTTTTCTCAACGGAAAAGTTCTATAAGAGAGGGCGAGTGCTGTAACGTTGACACTCCCAACAGCGGTCAAAATCTTTGGTGGACCCGACACCCACACGTGCATCTTGCCGCTGCAGCGCAACCCCTTTCTTACCAACGAGGAATCGAACCCCGTTGACCGGAAGATGAGAGAGAAGAGATGCTTTGAACTTACACGGGAGCGATAGCCAACGAACCTCCTCTCACAAAATATTGGACTCTAACAATCTTTAAATAAGTTTAATAACTTTAATGTATCATTCAGTAAATAATATTCAATAGTGTTAACATAAATAAATTCCATATTTAAATTAACCAAGAACACGCTACCGCTATTCTTTCAAACGTTACAATAGTTATGCATTTTAATCACGGTAGATTCTCACATGTACAAAATAAATGGACATGCCCCATCCGGACGAAGGGACCGGGGAAAACCATATATGACTTAAATGGTAAAAACAACGAGGTTCGCATGTCCCTTAACTAACTTAATTCTACTTAAATGCTACTTAAAGTATAACAATTCTGCTTCTTTATAGTTTCATAGACTTCAGCTTTTTCACAATCTTCTTGCCCTCTGTACAGATAAATATCAGTTTGAAATCGTTAGTGATGGGAGGCCAGAATTTTAAAGTCAGTTTTTGGAATCGTTCGAATTCCCCTTCACCGGATACAGGGAGGTTCCTTCGGCAAGTGTGTGCCGGAGAGTTCCCGCGCCTGGGGGTCACTAGACCCATAAATTGCGGGGTGCGTCAAGAGATTTCCCGCGCTCCCAAAAGTTCATCAAACCCATAGATTTTGGAATGCTGTAACTCTGCGCTGGTCTCTGGACCAATCAGAGACAATTAAAGTGGACAACACAAAGAGTCCGCTCTAGGATTTTTGTGTGAAAAGTCGTAAAATAAAAGGAGACGCACCTCGATTTGGAGAGACAGAGCCGATCCCAGAGCTACAGACATACACGAAAACTCCGAAAACTCCGGGCATCAACCATTCCCTTTCACTTTCCCTCTCACAAGCTAAGTTAAATTTTGATCGTGTAGTGAAATAAATTTCCAGATACTTGTGCTAAAAAATAAATTTAATAATGTTTTAAAACTATACGATCAGTGTATGATTTATTGTGACATGAGTGATGATCTAATTTTAGAATTAGTTAACTTAATTAATTGTCATGATGCGATGTGAAATTAGGAATCTGGGTTCAAAGTTTTAGAAATTAAATAAGTTTAAAATAGCGTCGCATCATTAGCTAAATGAAAATTTTCTATAGACTTCAGGGTCTGTCACCCTGAAACAAAAACTTCCTAATTCATTTGGCAAAAACAAAGTTTCACATATTATAATTACATTTCACAATTTTTATACATTACATATAATTTTTAATTACAACTAATTCCTATACATATATTTCAGCTGGCTTTTTCAAAAACTTCCCCTTAAATCGCGCAGCGCTGGTTAATGTTATGTTAGTATGCTGTCTACGCCACGTTTCCCGAAACTAGATGTACATTAATATGAAACAATGTAACATCACCTATACATACACCATAGAATTACAAACATTTTTCAATAAACCATTAAAACAAATAACCAAAGGAATTGTCGCATATTAGCGAAGTCATACACAGAAGTAAACAAATGCATTTTTACAATTGTTTTCTCCATATTTATATAAAAATTTACAAGACAAAAGTTTATTTTTCTCTTCTATAAAAACACACTCATTGTAGTGTCTACTTTTGCTTGGCTTCTTAAATTTTAAATATCCGACCGTGACTTGTTTCATTGCAATAATTCTTCCGACCACTTGTTCGAAAGAATATAAAAAGAAACAATACAACCTGGTTCTTATAACTTGTAGTTGGCGTTTCCTACCAGGACCGCCAAGGATAGGGACTTTCTCGTACACGCTCCTTTCCTTTCCTGCCATTGTTGATCACCTCCTCGTCTGACATTCCTGTTGTTTGATCTTGTTCGCTCTTCGATGTAGGGGCTGTCGTTCCTTCCCCTGCCTTTTCTGGATTGAACTGGTCCTCCCTGTAGTGTCTTCCTCTCTATGGTTGGTCGGGACTCCACTCTTTTTCCACTTCGTGGTCTGAGGTTGTAGCAGCTTGTAGTGGGTGTTACTGATTCTTCTCTTCGGCTTTTCCTTCTAAATTTTGGCAGATTACAATTAGTTTAATAGTTCGACGAAAAAAGCTCTTTTAGGTACTCTATGTTCTGAACCCTTCTGAATCTTCCTTTCTGGTCCTCCCGACCCAGATTCATGTGATATCTTATAGCCTAACATTTCACCCTTGCTT
>BMAU01003259.1:0-61389 GCA_019973935.1 Trichonephila clavipes | reverse complement strand
TTTTCTATGCCATAGTCATTCATTGAAACATAAAAGTTTTGTCCCCATTTGGAGATTGTTTTTCAGGCAGTTTTTCCTTCCGCGTCTTGAGTATTAGAATTAAATTCCCTTGCGTATGAAATTTTCACTGTAAAAATAACAATCTGTTCTTTTTTTTCATTCACGTAAATCAAAATATTTTTAATGGATTCAATTTTGTAGAAGAAATATATATTTGAGCTTAGTAAATGAGGAACTCAATTACAAATTAAAAAATTGTTCTATAAGTTTTTAATAATCCTTTTACAGTGATTACTAATACTTTGAAAATGAATTACATGTTTCGAGTTTTATCCTTATGTAAGAAAAAAAGTCCTTTATAAATAAAGAAAATGTATGTTTTTTTATAATATATATATTTATGGTTAATATTAATGTACATTTTAAAGTTAAATGATTTCGTTCTTATATCAGAATGAATTTGTAGAGGCAAGTGATATTTTAAATTATTAGCTTAATTTCATTTTTGTAATTAGTGATTTGTTTTTTGTGCATGTGTGAAAGACTCATTTATTCATATTTATAAAAATAATTCGTCTAATACTCTGTTTTCTTTTAAATTTTAGAATTAAATTTACTGCAAAAGTTTTAGCTATTATAAACTTAACTATATAAATAAACTCATACTTATAAATTTTTATTTTCTATCTTTATTAAAATACTATAAATAAAGAGATTCGTGGCTATTTTATAAGGAACACCTCACTGTTCTAACTTCCACATCACATACATATTATTCGTTCAAGTTATCATCGACACATTTATTCACATAATTCTCCATTTTTGCAATTATTTTAGAGGTTTTCTCTTCTAACATGCTCACACATATAAATCTTCATTCAGGGTTTAAATCAAAAGTCCTGAAATAGAGTACCACTTGAATCCCTTCATCAGTGGTTTATTATAGTAAATAGTTTGTTTTTATAACAGTCAAGTATGATGAAGAAATGGTCATCATTGGAATTTGGATTCATCTTAAAAAGTATTTACTGATCTGCAGTAGCGCAAACAGGAATTTTTCAAGGGGGGTTCGGGTCAAAAGTTCACCATTCTTGTATCATGCTCCTTTTGATTTTGTCGATTTTCGGGAACAAAACACAGTAAAAAACTAATTTTTGAATAAACAATTAGCATTAATTAATAAAATTAACCATTAATAACAAGTAATTAATTAAATTTTACGTACTATATATTTATAATTATAATCAATCGGAAAAAATATCAAGGGCTTTGGGGGTTCCGGACCCCCCTTGTGTGCGCCACTGCTGATCGGTGTTGTTTCACTCGAAGCATATCAATTTTCTCCTTTCCTAAAGTATGTTTCCTCCTGTAAAGCTACTGCTCGAAAATTAATACAAAAATATGACATAAAATTATACGTTTTCGAGCAAAAAATAAAAATTAGCCATTAAATTATAATTTCCAAAAACTTATTTAGATTTTGCATACGGCAGATACCTGTGGAGGCCTTTTACACGTTTTGAGTGTAAATTATTGGGAGAGGGGATTGATCTTACATTGATTTTCTAATGTAATGGTTTGTATTGCTATGTTAATAAAGAATATTCGATTATTCTGAATTTTTCGATTTATTTTTGGACTGGGGCTAATTTTTTTTTCTGAGTTGCACATTTGGAATCTATTGTATTACCATACGTCCTAAAAGGAAAGATTGTGTTTAGAATTAGAATGACGCATGCATTATATTTCTTAAAATATTTTTGAAGTTTATTTATTTTTATCACACACAGAGATCAGAGCATTTATTTTAGAATTTCAGCAATGTTATACTAACTGATACATCAAAAGAATTATAATTTATTGTAACTTAAAAATAAGAAGCTAACAAGTTTAACTTCTATCCATAAAACTAATAAAATAACCTTTTATATGAAAGATGAAAAAGTAAGAAATAAATGTATTGTAATTAGTCATAAAAGAACAATTAAATACGAATAAGAATAGTTTTTTTCCATATATAAATAAGTTTAACAAAATACATGAATGATTTGCTCCTCACTGACTTAAAGATATGTGTAGTCATAATTTTGTCTTATGTCAACTAATTGTTTGCGTTTTACTAATCAAGAATTTTTCTAAAAATTCAAAGGATTTGTTATTTTATGCTAACAAAAGCAGTATATTACAGTTGGAAAAAATATAATTTTACATTTATTCATTTGTGTATTTAAAGGATTAATTTTTAAGAACATGCAAGTAATTCGATAGTTTATTAAGGTCTTATTCAGAGGAAACATGAGGGATATCGCAATGAGACGGACCTCATTATTTGAATAACAATCAAGTGTAACGAGGATGATATCTGACCTGGAACTCAGTCGATTATGTTATGACGGCAATGAAAGTACTTTAAGCGTTTAGAAAGTTAACGTGTATTAGAGCCCTGCTAGGTGATGGAATCCTCAAATGTGATCACTCGGCTACCACAGCTGTAAAAACATGTGGAATCTACAATGTGATACTTTTAAACAAAGTGACATTTATTTATGATTTTGAGATAGAGTATTAAGTTTGTAGCATATCCTATATTTTAGCTCACTAGATGGTAGCACCTTACAATGAAGTGTACATCTAGAATAGTACTAGTTTTCTCCGCTAGGGTTGCAGTATATATACGTTGTGCTCATGGGTAATCTCTCTCTCTCAACACTCGCAGATGATTTAGAACATGTGTCTACAATAAAGTTAAAGTTGTTAAGTTTTATCCGATTGCATCCTGATTGAACATTAACGCAACATATCCTTCAATGGTGACCTGCATGAATAAGATATTATGGCATTAAAATAATGCTTTATTTTTAAAATTTTCACGAAATAGCTAAATATTGCGAAAGAACTGGTAACCACGTGTAAGCTTCAAAATGAATGACGTAGGCGCCGTCAAGATACCGGCATATAACTTTCACGATCCTGCTCTCTGGTTCACAATGTGCGATAGCACATTCCAACTTGGATGTCCGAAAGCAATAACAGACAGCAAAACAAAATTTAAATACATCATCGCACATTTACCACCGGAAACCGCAACGATCATTCGTGACGTCATTATGAATCCCGACCCTGTGGAGCCTTACGAAAAAGCGAGAATGGAGCTAATAAAAAGAAGCGGTGAATCATCCCATCAAGAAATCAGGAAATTACTCATCGGAGAAGAACTCGGAGATAGACGTCCCAGCGAACTATTGCGCGTCATGAGGAGGCGCGCGGAATCTCATAGCGTTCCGGATGACCTCATGCTTGAACTTTTTCAGCAGCATCTGCCCACTCGTGTACAATCCATTCTTGCAGCTATAAGCCCGCTGACATTGGAGAAAGCTGCCGAAGTAGCCGATCGAGTCATGGAGGTGACGAAAATTGCGGTAAGTGCCTGTTCCGTTTCCTCAGACAAAAATTCCATTGAAAGCCATGTACTTGAAGAAATAAAAAAATTAAATTTGCGCATTGATGAAATTTCGCGTAGCAGAAGTCGTAGTCGTAATCGTAATCTCCCATTTCATAAACGTAATCGCTCTAATTCAAAAACATACGAGCAGTGCTGGTACCATTACAAATTTGGCTCAGCAGCTCAAAAATGTCACCCTCCATGTAAATTCTCAAAAAACGAGTCCGGTTATGTATAATGGTGACTACTGCCTTGCCAAGAAATTCTCGTCGCCTTTTTTATTCGAGATAGACGTACTAATGTCACATTTTTAATTGACACGGGATCTGATGTGTCCATAATTCCAGCAACAAAAACACAAAGGCAAAATAATTCACAAATGACACTTTCTGCCGCCAATACATCACCCATACATGTATACACAACTCAAACACTTTCTTTGGATTTAGGCTTAAGGAGAATTTTCCAATGGACATTTTTAGTTGGTAACGTTTCAACCCCAATTATCGGTGCTGATTTCTTGTACAACTTCCGTTTAGTACCGGATATAAGTAAGCAAGCATTGTTAGACTCGGAGACAAATATTAAATGTCATTGTATTTTAGGCAATAGTAGAATTCATTCAATTAAAACTGTGTCAGGTGATAGTGTTTATCATGAACTTTTAAGAAAATTTCCTGACATCACAAAACCTCCCCGGCCTGATCAAGAAATTAAACATTCCGTAGTCCATTACATCGAAACAAATAGTCGACCTGTAACAGCTAAAGCTCGCCGCCTCGCTCCCGATCGTCTCCGCATCGCAAAAGCGGAATTTGAGAACATGATTACTCTAGGTCATATGCGACCTTCCAAAAGTAATTATGCCTCACCCTTACATATGGTTCCTAAAAAAGACAGCACAGAGTGGAGACCAGTCGGCGATTACCGTGCACTCAATGCTCAAACTATTAAAGATAATTATAGCCTTCCCAATATATTAGATTTTACTTCTAATCTTCACGGTACAAAAATTTATTCTCACATTGATCTCGTGAAGGCATATCATCAAATTCCAATTAACCCAGATGATGTACATAAAAGTGCAATCATCACACCTTTTGGATTATTTGAAAGCACTCGGATGCAGTTTGGTCTTTGCAATGCCGCTGCTACATTTCAACGATTCATAGATGAAGTCTTGCGAAATCTTCCATTTGTGTTCGCTTTTTTTAGATGACATTCTGGTCGCGTCTTCTTCACCCGAAGAACATTTACAACATTTACAAATTTTATTCACACGCTTACAACAATATGGACTATCTTTAAAGCCCTCTAAATGCATTTTCGGTGTAACTACAATAAAATTCTTAGGCTTTAAAGTATCTGAATCAGGAATAGAACCTTTGTCGGATCGCGTCGATTGCATTTTAAATTTTCCTCAACCTACTACACTCACGCAATTAAGACGTTTCCTCGGGTTATTTAATTTTTATCGACGCTTTGTTCCCAAAGCTGCTCATTTATTAGCCCCACTAAATAGATTTTTGGAAGGAATTAAAAATTTTAAAAAGTCTAAAAGAGTTTCCTGTAAAAATTTGCGTGACTCAATTCAATGGACTGAGGAGGCAGAGCAGGCATTTAATGATGCCAAAACGCTTTAGCTGACGCAACTCTTCTTCGACATCCCATTCCAGGTGCAAAATTAAGCCTTTGGACTGATGCGAGTGACAAAGCCGTAGGTGGTTCTCTTATGCAACTTTGCCAAAACAATTGGGAACCTGTTGCCTTTTTGTCAGTGAAACTCCCGAAAAGTCAGCAGAAATGGTCCACATAAGACAGAGAACTCCTGGCAATGTATATTTCGGTCAAACGTTTTCGTCACATGCTCGAAGGAAGAGACTTCATAATCTACACAGACCAGAAGCCTCTCATGTATGCCTTTATGCAAAATCCTGACAAGTGCAGTCCACGGCAATGGCGACATCTAGATTTCATATCTCAATTCAGTACCGATGTTCGTCATATAAATGGTACCCACAACGCAGTCGCTGATGCACTTTCAAGAATTGAAGTGAATCAAATATCCAATTCATTTTTAGATTTCGAGGCACTTTCAAAGGCTCAACTAGAAGACAACGAATTACAAAGTTTCCAAAATGACGAGAAATCTTCCCTTGTCTTTAAACGTGTGCCATCTCCAGTATCAGCCACTGAACTTATCTGTGATACTTCCACTGGCTCTCCCAGACCATTTGTACCACATAATTTTCGTAGGACCATATTTGAGCATTTTCACAACTTAGCTCACCCTGGTGTTGCAGCATCTTTCCAACTCATCGCATCCAGATATGTTTGGCCAAACATGCGGAAAACAGTGAAAGATTGGGTCCAGAATTGTATTGCTTGTCAACGTTCAAAAGTGCACAGACACACGAAGACACCTCTGGGCACTTTCGCCTTACCTGATGCAAGATTTTCACACATTCATGTGGATTTGATAGGTCCTTTACCATCATCAGAAGGAAAATCTCTTTGCTTAACAATTGTCGATCGATTCACTAGGTGGCCAGAAGCAGTAGCTATAGAGAACATTACTGCAGAAACAGTTTCTCGTGCCATTTTTGACACTTGGATCTCTAGATTTGGTTGCCCAGTTTACCTAACGACTGACCAAGGCCGACAATTTGAAGCTGCTCTTTTCAAAAAATTAATGAAATTCCTGGGCACAAACCGCATCAGGACCACATCATACCACCCACAAGCAAACGGTTTAGTGGAACGTTTACATAGAGTGCTAAAGAGCGCCTTAATGGCTCATGAGAATATCAAGTGGACTGAGACCCTACCTGCAGTTCTTCTTGGCTTGCGAGTAGCTGTGAAACCCGACATCAATGCTTCAAGTGCAGAATTAGTGTATGGTGTTTCCCTCAGATTACCAGCCGAGATATGCACTGACACATCTTCAATGCCACTAGACTACGGATTTGCGCAACAGTTGAAAAACCAAATGAATCATTTAAAACCCTTGTCAACATCCACTCATGGATTTTCAAAAATTTTTGTGCACCTAAATTGGATGACTGTTCTCATGTGTTCCTCCGTGTTGACAAAGTTTCCCCATCATTGTCTCAGCCTTACACAGGGTCACACGAAGTTCTATCAAGGAATGACAAACACATAACCATTAATATAAATGGAAAGAAAAGTTGTGTGTCACTTGATAGAGTTAAACCAGCATTTGTGTTCAAGGATTTGCCCGATACCATTCCTGATCCTATCATTAGTGCAGAATCATCACATCGCCATCCAGTGACAACAAACATGCTAACTACCAAATCAGGTAGACGGGTAAGATTTCCTCAGAGACTAATAACTGAAATTAAATAAACTATTCAAGTACCAGATGGACATATATATTTTCTAGGGAAATTTGTTTGACTTTTCATATCTTATGATTTTCATACCTTTTCATATGTATATTTATGTAATGTAATTTCAAATATCTGTATGCATATTATATTTTCCTACAACGTAATTTCAAGCATATGTATATATAATTTTCTTTTCAATGTAATTTTCAAGCATATTTCAAATAATTGTATTTGAGATTTTGCTCATGAGCATGTCATATATCGTTCTTTCGATTCTCTCCATCACTGGGGGGATACTATTGTAGCATATCCTATATTTTAGCTCACTAGATGGTAGCACCTTACAATGAAGTGTACATCTAGAATAGTACTAGTTTTCTCCGCTAGGGTTGCAGTATATATACGTTGTGCTCATGGGTAATCTCTCTCTCTCAACACTCGCAGATGATTTAGAACATGTGTCTACAATAAAGTTAAAGTTGTTAAGTTTTATCCGATTGCATCCTGATTGAACATTAACGCAACATATCCTTCAAGTTAATGCCACATTCCTACCATTTATCACATTTAACTGTCATTGTTAATCAATTGTCATAATTTTCAGCATACATAGGAACAATTAGATCAAAGATGAACATTATCATATAATTTTAATCCTTGAAAAATGCTTGGTGTAAAAATCTAAACTATATGGTGTAAAATCTAAATTATCCAATCCAAAATATCTGAAAAAATAAATATAATCAGAACATAGTCTAACAGATATAGTTACATCTAAATTAAAATAATACGTTCGTTCTCTTTTTTTGTTCGCCTATTTATTCGTGAGTCACGCATTTTATGTACAATAGTATAAAGAAAGGAGTGTTAGGGGGGCGCTCTAAGGCTATTGAACGTTTGAAACACTGAATACAGAATAAGATGGTTCTTGTAAATGAATATGGAAAGCAAGTTGTGACATCGTCGATGGTTGTGAATTCCCATCTTTCGATTCACAATAGGTTTTATGGTTTCACCAGCTGTTCAAGGACAAGTACCACACCCATCGATTGTCCCTGAATTTTTTACGATCCACCAGCTGTGGAATGACCAGTGCATGGGGCCATTGTTTATTGTCTGAACTCAGGGAGTGAGGACAGACAGATGGGTCGCCATAATAGTAAAGTAGAGCCGACGCCCCATTGACAATAGGCGAAGCCTATCTTAAAATAATCATGTCGTCTTTTCTAGTGTTGTGTGAAGGGGATACTAGGAACAAGTGGCGTGATGGACAAGTGTGTCCAGATGTTCGACAAGGAACTATGGCGCCTTGGGCCAGACGGCCCGGGTGTGTTTTGGCGTGTTATGCGCAAATAGGACGAGGGAGGTGAAGAGAGACTTTTGTGACCTGACAATGAGAAGGAACGAGGGGCGTGTTGTGAACACACCCCTGGTGTTTAAAAGGGTTCTTTTTCAGGGGAGAAGAAAAAAGTCCGGGAGAGAGAACGGACGGAAGGAGAAGGAGGGAAGAAGGGAAAAGTCGGGAGAAAGATGGAAGAGACGAGAGGAGAAGACAGGAGAGACGGAGAAAGAAAAGGGCTGAGTCCGGAATTGGAGTGAAAAAGACGATGAACGCCGGTGGCGTTGAGAATGGAATATGAACTGACTACACCGGCTTGGCATATAATCTGAATTTATATTATTTCATTAAGAATTGTTTATCAAATAAACAATATTTTTTATATTATAGTAGGCTGTACAAAAAAATTTATTGATGAATAGCTACACATGACGTTACAGCTAATATATATATATGAAATTCGTGGCAGCGTTGTTGATCCGGCATTTAAGTAAATAGATGCCCAAATCCTTAGTTTTAATTGAGGAGAAAAAAATGCCAGCCGGGTACGATTGTGATGAAGCGAGTTTAATGACGCCTAATTTCTAGATTCCCCAGACGTGAGAAGTGCTGGATGCAAGTGTCTCCCGTTCCTGCTAGTGATGAAGTGTGACCGCCTGTATTTTGCAAGTGCCAGAATTCCTGAGTGTTCCTGTGTGTCTTCTATAAATTTGAAGGTGAGTCTTTTCATTGAGATTTCTTTCGGGGCAGCAACTGAGTATTGATTTTGTATGTAAAATGTTTTAAATAAGGAATATAAAGACTAGGTAAAGTTTTAGTAAACAATAAGAGACTAGAAGGAGTTTAAGTTTTGTATGAAGTGTATAAATGTGCAATATTAGTGTTGTGGTTAGATTTGTGAAATTTAGTGTACAGTAGTTATACTTGTTTTGTTTGCACAGTATTGTGTAGAGTATTGTTGTGTTTTTAGATTTGTAAAATTTAGTATTTAGTAGTTATACTTGTTTTGTTGGCACAGTATTGAGAAGGGTATTGTTGTGGTTATAGATTTGTAAAATTTAGTATACAGTAGTTATACTTGTTTTGTTGGCACAGTATTGTGAAGGGTATTGTTGTGGTTATAGATTTGTGAAATTTAGTATACGGTAATTATACTTGTTGAATTGGAGAACACTGATGTGTAGCTTATTTGTGTTTAGATTTGCGCATATGGGTAAAATATAGTTAAGTCTAGGTCTAGTGTATTGTTAGGTTACCTTGAGTCTTTGTATAATTTTTGTAAGGATTAAGTTTAGATTTGATTTAGTGTGTATTAGTGCATCATGGCGTTTCTGTTAAGAGAAAGAAAAGACGTATTGTTAGAGGTTGCGAAGGAATTAAGGGTAGAAATTGATATTACTTTACCCAAGATAGAATTTAAGAAGAGAATCTGTCAAAGTAAATACTATAATGAAGAGTCAGTTAAATATTTGTTGGAGGGTATCTTGGCGAAAAAACAGGAAACCAGGGAAAACGAGTGGGAGACAAGAGAATATGAAGAACGTAAATTAATTAGGGAATTTGAGTTACAAAGACTGAGAGCTCAACTCAGTAATAAGTTAAATGAAAATAAATTGAAGGCAGGGATTAGGATTAACGATCTCGCAAATGGTTTTTTTTTCAGAAAATCGTACCACAGAAGTTAGTGAACCGGTTAATAAGTGTAGGCCTTTAATTAACCCTTTAGTTAATAAAAGCGTGGAGAACGCTACGTCTTGTGATTTTGAAAAGAAGAATTGTGATCCCCCAGTGAGATGGACGAACGTTTCCCACCCGTCTGAAGTAAGAGGGAAGGAATTCAACGTGTATAGAAATAGTAATTGTGTAGTGAAAATGAAGGCTGAGGTTATGTGAAGGAAGGGTCAAAACTGTAGCGATGGGTGCACAGCGGGTAATAAATCCGAATAACATTGGAGTTGGCTCTTTTGAATTGAAACGAGATAAGGGAGTGGCGTACCCTGAAGGATTGATTCGTGAGAATATTTGTGAGGAGAAATATACCATTGGGACGTTAATGGGTTGTGAAAAGCGGTTAACAGTGGATCAGGAAAGTTTTCGAAATCATACAATGGCTAAGATAGCGGGGCAGTTAAATGGGGGAAAAGAAAACATATGTAAAGCAGATGTGCGAGAAGGCTTGGAAAACGGGTTAGCAATGCGATTGCCTCTCACAGAATCAAGGGAGATCTATAAGGATAATTTAGAGACGGATAATAGGTCTAACATCGGTTCAGAATTTAATTTCGAGATAGATTTACCTGGAAAAAGAGATCGCAGTACCATTTACCGTCTTAATTTAATAAAATTGTAACGTAGAAAGCCGGAATTGGCCAACTTGGTTATGGAGAATAGCTCAGAAGGAATAGATTCCGAAACTCTCTATTCGGTAAAGCTATTTATGGATTTTGGTTTTCAGAGTAATTTAAGGAAAAGTCAATTGTATTTTAAATTACCGCCTGATCGGAGTAGCTACTTAAGAATGATTAACGCTAAAAAGAAAGAAAGGTTTCTACCAGATCCTGGGACGAATGTTTTAAGGCAGAAGGATATTAATTTGGTTACGGGAAAGCCATTTAGAATCAAAACTTGTTGTTCATCCCAGATGTTAATTAATTCACTACGAGGGATACAGAGTATCTCTTAGATTTAGGTGTAAACGAGATGGGGCAGTCAAACCGTATTCTGCCCGTTGTATGGTTAGGAAAAGTGAACCGATACCCGTACCCGAAATGTATAAAGTATAGGAATTTGAACCAGGTGACGCGAGCCGAGATTTATCTTTTGTTAAAAAGGGAAAGTTTGGTAGAAAAGATCAACGCGGCAACGTGCGACACTGTACTGGTTTTGTGGAAGTGGTATTTTCGTCGTTCCCTAATGATGAATTATCCGAAGCACACCGCATGCGTTATGCCAGTTGGCATGTACATTATTAAAAAATCGAGGTTTAGGTTTCTTTGTGCATATTATGGATGTAATTTAACGTCGCTGATTTTGAGGTTGTTAGAGCAGATTGATGTATCGCGAATGCTCGATATAGACATTCTGATACAAATTTGGAAAAACCGTGTAAAGAAAATAGACTTTGTATTAAAATGGTTGAGTAGGGTTGGGTCGGAAGTCGGACCGACCAAAGGTAAATTAGAGACATGGGCAAGTTTGTTTCGTGTAGACATAATGTAGATTTAGAAAATTCATTGCATGAGCTACTGAGGCTTGTTAATTATATTCCCAATTAAAGGGTTTCCTCAATAACTAACGTAATGGAAGACAATACCATGAATTGTGAATAACCTGTTATGATGGTTGTGATCATGCTTGCTGATAGCCATAATTTAATTAAATTTAAAAAGTCCTAGTTTAAACTTCTTAATTTAAAAATTTTGTTTTTAATGTTTTTTTGCAAACCTTGGAATTTATAAATTTTTATTTTGTTTATCTAATATCGTTGGAAACACCGTTGGAATAAGTAGATGGGAATGAGTAATTCTTAGGACTGTGTACGCTCACAGATGTTTAACACAATTGAATGAGCGATTGATGTGTTAGAATTATAGAAATATAATAATTTGAGTTAATTTCTTTAAAACCCTAAATTTTGAAGTGTGATGTAACTGTATGAAATGGAAAAAATGGTCCAAGTTTCGGAATTTAAGTTTTTTTTGTAAAGTGTAAGTTTTATAGAATTTTGGATATATTTGTTTATTTTACTTGTGATTGTATGTGTTTCTTGGATTGCTGTCCTGATCGGTGTCATTGATAAGACAACCCTTTGGTGTGAAATGTTACGAACTGAACCAAACTGAGGCCAGAGAAGTCCAGTGAAATTGACCTTTTCAGGGGGAAGGAGTTGTGACATCGTCGATGGTTGTGAATTCCCATCTTTCGATTCACAATAGGTTTTATGGTTTCACCAGCTGTTCAAGGACAAGTACCACACCCATCGATTATCCCTGAATTTTTTACGATCCACCAGCTGTGGAATGACCAGTGCATGGGGCCATTGTTTATTGTCTGAACTCATGGAGTGAGGACAGACAGACGGGTCGCCATAATAGTAAAGTAGAGCCGACTCCCCATTGACACTAAGCGAAGCCTATCTTAAAATAATCATGTCGTCTTTTCTAGTGTTGTGTGAAGGGGATACTAGGAACAGGTGGCGTGATAGACAAGTGTGTCCAGATGTTCGACAAGGAACTATGGCGCCTTGGGCCAGACGGCTCGGGTGTGTTTTGGCGTGTTATGCGCAAATAGGACGAGGGAGGTCAAGAGAAACTTTTGTGACCTGCCAATGAGAAGGAACGAGGGGCGTGTTGTGAACACACACCTGGTGTTTAAAAGGATTCTTTTTCAGGGGAGAAGAAAAAAGTCCGGGAGAGAGAACGGACGGAAGGAGAAGGAGGGAAGAAGGGAAAAGTCGAGAGAAAGATGGAAGAGACGAGAGGAGAAGACAGGAGAGACGGAGAAAGAAAAGGGCTGAGTCCGGAATTGGAGTGAAAAAGACGATGAACGCCGGTGGCGTTGAGAATGGAATATGAACTGACTACACCGGCTTGGCATATAAGCTGAATTTATATTATTTCATTAAGAATTGTTTATCAAATAAACAATATTTTTTATATTATATTAGGCTGTACAAAAAAATTTATTGATGGATAGCTACACACGACGTTACAAAGTCGTAAATTCTTTTATATCAACAAAAAGGCTTCTCCCCGTTGATTCTTCAGTTTTTGGTCATTGTTGATTATCGTATGCCTATTTGGTGTAAGAAAACCTAGAAATGCACATCTGCCTTCTTGTAAATCTTCTAAGGTTACTTTCAAATAGCCGGAAAACTATTATTCCTCTTATTGCCGAAAAAATCTTTGGAAAGGGCATTTCCTTTTCTGTTAAATTGTCGGACGTAGGATAATGCCGACAAAGCCGTCCAAAAAATCCCCTCTTCTACTTACCCGGTCATTTTAAGGACCTGTTCAAACGAAGAGGAGGGGGGTGATATTTGAAGCTTAAGAAAAAAGTAAAGAAAAAAAGTAAAAAAGTCGTTTTGAAAAAAGTAAAGAAAAATTGTTGTCACAGTTATTTGCAACTCGATTGAGGGGTCAGTGCGTTGAGAAGGAAATGTTTTTGTAATTGTTTTGAATGTTGATCGAAGGAATTGTCTTCCTAGGAATGTTTTGGCTCTACCTTACGTCAGTGCTTCGCAAACTTTAACACTGGCGCCCCCCTTATCAATCATAATTTTTATCGCGCCCCCCTTATACATTAATAATGTACTGAATGCAATAATAATGCACTTTTTTACGTTAAAGCAATAATCTTAATTATATACCGTACATAAGTATTATGTACATAATTATATCATGACATAATAATAAATAATCATGATTATATCATGACATAAGTATTAAATTTTGTATATGTTGCTTTTAAGCAAAAAAAAATATTAAGTAATAGGATAATTATTATGTTATTTTTCCTTTCTCTAATTTTTAAATTGGAGCATATTGCAAAATGCGGTGGCTGCTTAGAAGACAAAATATAGATATCAGCTTTTTTTTAGAAAGAACTCAGTGGGTCAATTTCTAATCATAAGCATTCCTTTGAAAAATTTGCTCTGTAAGACAAGCCCATGGAAGTCGCTAATACTTATTAAACTTGTTCTTAATTTAGCATTAATTAATTAGTTATAAAATACTCTGTGCAGCACTGGTACATTAAAAGTATACCGGCTGAAGTACCCTCTATTTGCACATTATTAAGAAAATAAAACATTATTGATATAATCGCTGAATTTTAAGGAGAGTAAAGACAAGTGCGCAACAATGTTTACAAAAATGTAAAATGATTTTTTTAAATCATTGCTCAAATTATAATTAGTTTTAAGCGAACAGTAATTTTAAGCCTCACAGAATTCGCATTTAGAATTGATGTTGATTAATGAACAGTAATATAAAATTCATATAAAGAATAATTGCATTATTTTTAATATTTAAAGTGAAAAGACTTCAACATGTTTTAAACCTGGAGCAGGCACGCATTCGATACTAATGGTCGAGTGGTGTTATTGAGCCACCCCAATCTTTTTTTTTTATAATTATTTTTATAGTACACAATAAAAATCGTAATTCCAGTGAATAATTTAATTAAGAGAAAATATACTCACCTAATTTCAAGAACACAGAAAATATTTCGGAAAAAAAGTTATCACACCGGGAACTCAGTCAAAACAAGTATCTTAAGATTGTACAAAAAACGTTTGTCACTCCCAAAAAAGAGGGAGATATGTGACAAATATATTTTAGTTCACACGTGAAGACTATCAAACAGGAAGATAGTGTCAGAGCCATTGGTAACAATTAAACAGTTTTGCCAGAATTACCGATTTCGTGCACTCTGTACTCGGCGTGACAGCTCCGGAATAAAAGGGTATTTATTACAATATGAATGTTCAAAAAAATTATGTTAAACCTTTTCATTATGCTTTTTTATATGTTTGAGAATAACTCATAGAAATAAATCTTGGCCAAGTAATCCTTCAAAGAGCTCTCTGTGCATTTCCAAAAATCATAAAAATATTTTACAAGGAAAAAATCGCAGCAGAAATAGCTTATTTGCAACTTCCCTAAATGAAAAAACAAATACATTAGAGCAGGAACGTAACTAACCGTACAAGAAAGTTCGAAGGTCAAACCGCAGCAACTACATTCTGCTGCCTACAGCTGATGACAATAATATAACAGTGATGAATTTTTTATCTTCCTAAAAAATTTTTTTGATTATGGGTCTGAGTTTTGTTTTTTGTCATTTTGGTTTGAAAAGAAACCGTAATAGAAGTAGAAGCTTTAATTTTTTTATGACGTAATACCGCAGATACATAAATTATATTAGTGTAAATGTGTATTTTTTTATTAAGTCAGAAAGTATTTTATTTTACTTCACATTCCAGTAAATAATTTTTTTTAATCTTTTATTTTCGATATGCTCGCACCCTCCTTGTACGTTTATCGCGCCCCCCCTGGGGGCGCGCCCCACAGTTTGATAAACACTGCCTTACGCACAAAATCAGTTCATCATCACGCAAAAATCAGAGCAGTAATCTTAGAATTTAAGCATTATGCAATTCTTTTGAAATTTTAAATAAAAGTAAAGATTATCCGAACGCTAAGAATATAACTTTTTTTGTACAATAGTCGAAAAAAATTAAGAAGCCCAGTGTGTTGTCATTACTCGCAAAAGAAACAATTCAGTACAAAGAATAATAATATAATCCTTTTATGTAAACAAGTTTACCCAGATACATAAAGCTCCTTGGCAAATTAAAAATGTTTGTAGTCATAATATTTTGTCTTTGATACCAGCTAATTGTTTGTACTTTACTATCAAATACTCTAAAATTCAAAAGCATTTCCTCTTTTTTACAAATTAAAACAATTTATTACTGTTGAAAAAAAATACAATCTTAAATTTCTTATGTGTATTTAAAGAATTTATTTTGAGGAACACGTAGGTAAATTGATAAACCTGATATGTATTATAAATGTGAAAGTTTGGGAGGATCTTTGTGGGTCTTTCACGAAAAAAAAACCGAATGGATTTAAATGAAACTTTACAGTAATATAGCTTATACATCAGAATAACACATAGGCTATAATTTGTAACATAGGCTATAATTTATAAAAATTTGTAAAAAGTGGCCAAAATATAAAGATATTTGTCAAGTATGTAGGACAAAATTCTCGCAATTGCAAGCAAATCTGGCTTGCGCTGCAAAAAAGCCCACCACAGCATAATATCTATCTTTTGTTTGTGAAAAACTCTTTTTGTTTTGGCAACGCAAGGGGCTCGCTTCTAATTAATTCCTGTGATCAGGATAATGCCTATTTTTTTTATTTCAAAATAAAACTACGTTTTGAAGGGAGAGGTTGTTATAAATCTCTCTTTATTTTAATGTGTTTTTTTATGATTTTATTATACACATTTAGTAGTAAGAAGTTGATCTTTTTTCAAAATAAATTCTTTTATCGGTTCTGGTACTTAGTGTAAATAAACTTTCTCTTTCACACTGCATCATTTGGACAATTTTTCAAAATTTGTTTGGGGTTAGTAGTTAATTACAACGCTTTAATTTTAATTGAAGCGTTAAGTACAAAAATAATTATAACTACTATAGTGAATTTTTTTGAGTGTGTGAGTGAGTGAATATTAACATCGCACTGTTCAGCTACACAAGGGCTTTTGGCAACGTATCACGTAATTTTGAACCATGGTCAAGTGACGTGGACGACACCTGAGCTGGCACCCCCTTCTCCTAACTACCACACCACACCAACTTAGAAGAAATATTCTACCAATACTTAGCAGGAATATTCTTTGAAATCCACTCTTCCAATATATATGGCAGCACGGGTTGTATGATGAGTATTTTAGCGGGGAAGGCGAATAGTTTTGTAGCAGATATTGCGTTTTCAGCGGATTGCAAAGATTATTATTTTTGTCCCAAAAAATAGTTTATGTCAAAATTTAAGAGTCTTATGTTTTTGTATGTTAGTGAAGACCTTGGAAAATGATTTGACTACTTATTTTAAGTGAACGGTGTATATAATTAATTTTACACAGTGGAATATCTTTAATTTATTAGCTCAAACGGATTAGATTTTCCGTAGTGGAATATTTTGTTTATGTATATGCCTTAATTTGTAAATGTAGTGATCCAAAAAAATATTGTATGAAAGAAACTGCAGTAAATCATAATGCGGTTGGATAAAGTATTAAAGTGCATTTCCTCCCTACACGGCGGGTCTTACAAAGCTCTAATAAAGCTCGAGCTACGAAAGTAGCTAGGCATTTGCCAACTTGACTCTATCGTTAACATTTCGCTATAATTTTCATTGAATCGCCATTATATTTTAAGAAACGGCGTTGCTTGCGAATATTACAATTTTAAAATAAAATAAATACAACAGAAAGTAATATTAGTGCATTACACTTTCAGATATAAATTATTTACACTACTTTAAGCGTTCATTACGCAAAACTTTTACCAATGTGTTATTTTTGCTAAGCAGAGATCTACTTAGGGAGGTATTTTGATAAATCGACCTTCAAGAGTGTTACGAGGAATTATAAAAAAAAAAAAATCCTTTTTTCAGCTATTAGATCTACATACATAAAATTTAACAAAGGAGTTTCTTTTTTCTTTTTTGTTTAACTGATATATGCAAAAAGCTTTTTTTGTTTAATTTGCAATTCACATAAAATTAACTCATTAAAAACTTCTTTTTCCTTAAATCTGTGTTGTTTAATTTTTCAATTCACCCGTGCGAAGAACGGGTATACTAGCTAGTTATTAATATTTCATTTACGAGTTCCATTAGGAACTAAGTAATAAGACGGACCTCGTAATTTAAATGACGTCAAGTAACGAGAACGATAGTCGAGCTAGAGCCCCCACTTCTAATTTCCACACCATGACAACGTAAGGATTTTGACTAAATGCGTATCAGCTCTGTTACATGATGAAGCCCCTAATCGTTATTATTTTTCAATAAAAAAACATGAAGGGACTACAATATGGCACTATTTAACATGTGCCAACATTTATAGCCTTAGAATATTCACATTTTATAGCATAATGCGAAACACCTACCTTCTGTTCCTCTCATTAATTTGCCACAGTAAATGTTTTATCATAATTTTCAGTATATATAGGAAGAATTAGGTCAAAGAAAAATATAAATTTATAATTTTTGAAAAATACTTGTAAATAAAATTTAGACTTATTCTAAGGATTCGTTAAGTATTATGAATTCTAATATATCAAAACAGAATGGATTAAGAGTACCATGTATTCTTCAAATATATTCTAAAAGAACAAAACAATTATAAAATCTGTAACAATGCAGTTTCCTAAGAATCATGGTTGATTTTTGACGATGTCCATTGGAATACATATGTTGCAAATACTTACAACAATTTTTAAACAAATCACATATTTCACGTAATTTTCTTCTTGATTGAAAAGCCGTATGCAAGCGTCTCAAAGTAGATATTTTCATTTAAAAAAAAAGATAGAGCTTCAAATTTTTAAACTATTTTAGAATAATTCTTTAACGATCTAAGAAAATCTTAATTTTACATTATGACATAAAGCAAGTCCACATTCTACATTTTCTTTTATTTTTATATTGTTACGAATTTAGTCTTATTCTAATTGTTTCTACTCATTTGTGTTCATTTTTACAGTTTAATTTGTCGTATCTAATGTGATTTCAACCCTGTTTACCTGTAATATCATTTCCACTGCATTGCACGGCCCCCATGCTTTAACATTGGTTTAAATGGTAAACTCGCCAAATATTGCAGCTAGCGCCAAGTTGGCGACGGATTTGGCGACTTAATTTTTGGCGCCAAATTTGGCGATATATTGCCAAATGTGGGCGATAAGCTTGGCGACCATGGCAACCCTGCTCCTAATAACCCTGTCTGGCAACCCTATCGCGGTTGTATCGAATGTATTACTGTATTGAGCTTTTCTCGTACGTTCCGGATTTTGCTAGACCTTTCTATTTCTCGATTATTCTGGCAAGTGCAAGAGGTTTCTGACCGAAAGGTATAAAAAGGCCCGGGCCGGCTAGTCAGTCAGATCTCAGCTTTCATGCAAGTGATACCTCTCTGTGCTTGAGAGAGAGAGACGATTGCATAGTGCGTGTGTTATTGCTTTTATTGAGTTATTATTTTTGTGCTGAGTGTTTACTATTGCTTTTGTTAGTGTATTACATCTGTGTTATCAGTATTTTCATCGATTGTACGTGACTTTCTCGAACTGTTCTACAATTTGTGGAGGACTGTTTTGGCCAAGAATAAAATTGTTTTGGATCCCGCTCTTCGGCTGCAATCATTTCGAACCCCGAAAACGCAACAATTGGTGTCAGAAGTGGGATTGAATGCCAACAACAAGAGCGATGGAGGCCCAGTTCCAGACTCTTCTAGAAAAATTGACTGAAATGAAATCGGACTTGACCGCCAGCATGAATGCCAACATGGGCGAAATGAAATCGGAGTTGACCACCAATATCGCAGAAGTGAATACCAAGCTTACTAACGTAAACGAGCAGATCAGCGCCAATATGGACGAGTTGAATAACAAACTGACCGCGAACAAGGAAGAGTTGAAAAGTGATCTGAAGGGCATTGGCGACAAATTGACGACTATGGACAAGAAATTTGAAGAAATGGAAGGAAGAATCGAGTCGGTGGAAAATAAATTCGAAAACAAATTTGTGGATATAGAGAACAAATTTGAAAATAAATTCGAAGATATGGAGAGCAAACTAGATGCGAAAATTTTCGAAAAGGTAGAAGATGTTTCCATCTCGTTCAGGAGTGACCTAGAGAAATTGAAGCAGAAAGTTATGACTGGCCAAGGGGATGAATTTAAGTTTCAAGCTCCTTATTCCAAGCCTTCCATCAAGCTTTCTACATATGACGGAAAGTCCTCTTGGCAGGTGTATAAGACCCAATTCTCCATAGTGGCGGATGCAAACCAGTGGGACTCCCAGACCAAGGCCTGCCAGTTAGCTGCTTCTCTTCGAGCCGACGCTGCTGACATTTTGCAAACTTTGCCGGAAACACAGCGGCTGGATTTCGACGCTATCGTTAATGCTCTGGAGTTACGCTTCGGAGAGAAATGTGTGAAGGATTACAGCAGACTCCAGCTGAAGTCACGGCAGCAGAAAGTGTCCGAAACGCTCCAAGAACTGGCGACGGACGTCGAGAGGCTTTCTCACTTGGCGTTTTCTGACTGTCCGACTGAAGTAAGAGAAGTCCTGGCGCTGCAACACTTCATCGACGGGGTGCGTGATCCGGAAATCCAGAAAGCTCTCCGAATGGTGGATCTCAAGGACTTAAAGGGGGCCCTAGTGTTTGCTATGAAATTCGAGGCAGCCCAGCAAGCAACACGAAAGGACAGACACCCCATACGAGCCGTCAACGAATCGGACACGTCGAACTCAAGTGTGGAGCGGTTAGAGCGACAGATGAGAAGCTTCATGAATAGAGTTGAGTCTTTGATGTCCCAGAAAGCAGACGGGAAGAAGACCCTTAAATGCTGGACCTGCGGTCGAGAAGGGCATCTGCAGAGAAGCTGCCGGGCACACCATGGCGCTGAAACTAATAGAGCCTCCCAGAAGGAGGTGTCGGGAAAACTAATTAATGGCCATCTCGTGGGGCGGAGGTTGCCAGATTTTGGAAAGCCCCACTTTCAAGTGTGTCAAATTTCGACAAAGAGTACCGGTGAGAATGGAATTTTTATAATGGGACATGTGTGTTAACGAGCTTCCCTGCAACATGATCATCGATACAGGAGCCAATGTGTCTAACATTCGGAACGATCTGGCTCAAAAATTAAAAGAGAAATTTATCTGGACCCCGCCTCGCGTGGCGCTACAGACCATGACGGGGGAAAAGATTGATATTCACGGAAAATTAAAAGTCAAGATCAAGTTTGGAGACACTACCTACCAACATGCTGTGTATGTCGCAGATATTGCAGACCCTTTCATTTTTGGACTGGACTTTCTAAAGGAACATGGTTTCACTCTAGACTTCAACAAGAACGAATTACGTTCCATACACGAAGAAGTCATTATATTCAAAATTGAACACAGGACAGAATCTATTCGACAGGTAACCGCGAACGAGAATATTACCATTCCCCCAAGGACTGAAATCATAGTACCTGGATACATCGGTAACGATGTGAGTTTCAACTCTGGCCTAATTGGATCTGCGGAAAATAAAGCGAATGGATTGCTAATAGCTTCGACGCTAGTGGACCTTTCCAGAAAAACTATCCCGGTAAGAATTTGCAACGTAACTGAAAAACCTAGAGTGTTCCAGAAAGGTGAAGTGTTGCAACCTTCGAGCTTGCTCCTATCCAACTCGCCTCAACAGTTGACTCCCGACCTTCTAGAAAATGCTGAATTGTCCCCCGAACAGAAAAGCTCCGCAGAAAGACTGTTCCAAGAATTTGAAGACGTGTTTTCTAGAAACAGTAGTGATATTGGCCATACTACAGTGACACAACACAGAATTGATACAGCAGACCATCCGCCGATTAAACAGCACCCAAGACGCTTGCCGTTTGCTAAACAGGAAGAGGTCGGAACACTACTACGAGAGATGCAGGAAAATGACATCATAGAACCGTCTTCGAGTCCGTGGGCATCTCCAATCGTCTTGGTTCGTAAGAAAGATGGCTTCACAAGATTTTGCGTGGACTATCGAAAACTTAACGACGTCACCAAGAAGGACAGCTACCCGCTTCCAAAAAAGAATAGATGACACCCTGGATACCCTTTCCGGTCATAAATGGTTCTCGACTTTAGATTTAAAGAGCGGATACTGGCAAGTGGAGATCCATCCCGAAGATAGAGAAAAAACAGCATTCACTTCCGGCCGAGGACTATGGCAGTTCAAAGTCATGCCGTTCGGGCTCTGCAATGCGCCAGCTACTTTCGAGCGCCTGATGGAGACCGTGCTAAAGGGTCTGACTTTTGAAGCTTGCCTTATTTACCTGGATGACGTCATAATAGGAGGGCGTACGTTTGAAGAACATCTTCAAAATATCCGGAAGGTGTTATCAAAATTAAGGGACGCTAACTTGAAGCTAAACCCTTCGAAATGCAAATTCTACCAGAAAGAAGTCAATTATCTGGGACACATCATCTCTGCAGAAGGTGTTCGTACCGACCCCGAAAAAGTGTCCGCCGTAAAGAATTGGAAACGCCCTGAAAACCTCCGTGAGCTAAGAAGCTTCCTGGGACTATGTACTTATTACCGAAAGTTTGTGAAAGGGTTCTCTAACATCGCAAGACCCTTGCACAAGCTAACAGAAAGTAAACAAAAGTTTCAATGGACAAAAGAATGTGAAGATTCCTTCCTCCAGCTTAAAGAAGCTTTGACGTCTTCACCGATCTTAATATATCCACAACCGGACAAGCCATTTATCTTGGACACTGATGCCAGTAATGAGAGTGTCGGAGCAGTATTATCTCAGGAAATAGATGGCCAGGAACGAGTCGTAGCTTATTGGAGTAAGTGTTTATCGAAACCGGAAAGAAATTATTGTGTCACTCGAAAAGAGCTACTGGCTATTGTGAAAGCCATCGAGCATTTCCATCACTATCTCTATGGCCAAAAATTTCTTCTACGTACCGATCATGCCTCTTTAACCTGGCTAATGAATTTTAGAAATACTGAAGGCCAGGTAGCCAGATGGATACAACGGCTCAACGAGTATTACTTTGACATCAGACATCGTAAAGGCTCTTCGCATGGAAATGCTGATGCCCTTTCAAGAAGACACCATACCCAGAAAATTGTCGTCATTGTTCCAGAGTAGAGACCAAATATGACTATGCTATACGCCAGATAACAACTTCAACAGCGACGCCACCCGATCCCTGGAGTGACGAGAAAGTTCGAGAAGACCAGATGGCGGATCCTGATATTAAACCCTTATAGAGTTTATGGAGTCTTCCAGCAATAAACCAAGTTGGCAGGACATCTCGGCTTATAGTCCTACAACTAAGCAGTATTGGGCCCTCTGGAATTCTCTACATCTCAGGAATGGTGTTCTATACCGAAAATTCGAATCAGAGGATGGAAAGACATTCAGGTGGCAATTAGTACTTCCTCGATCTCGTATCCCAGAGGTACTCAAAGAATTGCATGGCAGCCCAACAGGAGGTCATTTCGGCGTCATGAAAACTTTGCACCGAGTTCGAGAGCGATTCTTCTGGGGTAAAGTGAGAGCTGACGTGGAACAGTGGTGCAAGTCCTGTGATGCCTGTTCAGCTCGGAAGGGGCCAAAGATACGTAGCCGAGGGAAGCTGCATCGCTACAATGTTGGAGCACCCTTCGAACGTATCGCTTTCGATATCCTGGGACCTCTGCCAAGGACTGCGTCTGGTAATAAGTACCTACTTGTTGTCATGGACTACTTCACGAAATGGCCCGAAGTGTACCCCATTCCGGATCAGGAAGCCCCCACCGTAGCGGAGGCTGTAGTGCAGCACTGGATATCGAGATATGGGGTACCTCTTCAACTTCATTCCGATCAGGGAAGAAATTTTGTCTCTGCGGTATTGAAGGGAGTCTGTGAACTACTCGGAATTGACAAGATCAAGACCACACCTTTGCACCCACAGTCAGATGGCACGGTGGAGAGGTTTAATCGTACCATCCTGAATAACCTCTCACTGATGGTCTCCAAGATCCAACAAGACTGGGACCAGAAAGTTCCTCTCTTTCTGCTAGCGTACCGCAGCGCCGTTCACGAGACTACCGGATATTCACCATCCCAGATGCTTTTTGGCCGGGATCTTCGTCTCCCTTGTGACCTGCTGTTTGGTCGCCCTCCGGATACACCTTCATCGCCTGAGGAGTACGTGCAGAATCTCCAGGCACGTTTTGAAGATGTACACAATTTGGCTCGAGAACGGATCAACCTGAGGACGGAGAAGATGAAGACTCGGTACGACACAAAAGCCACAGAACATCAATTCAAGGAAGGTGACAAGGTATGGTTCTACAACCCGACTCGACGCAAAGAACTTTCTCCTAAGCTACAATCGCATTGGGACGGTCCTTATACAATTTTAAAGATAATAAACGACGTCGTAATCCGGATCCGTAAGTCAACGAATTCGAAGCCTAGAGTCGTTTATTACGACAGGCTTGCTCCATATTATGGCCATAATTCTTAGTGTGCCAATTATCGTGTAATTTATTTTGACCATGGTCTTGTCTAAATAAGTTAGTGTGTAAATAATCTTGTAAATAATTTTGTTTATTGTTTTGTAAGTGTTTATTTTCTACTATGCATTAGGTGTTTATTTTGTACTATGCATTAGGTGTTTATTTTGTACTATGTATTACATGTTTATTATTGCATATTCATTTAGTTGTTTTTAATCAATTGCTTTATTATTATGTTAACGTCTGATGAAGGGTTGTACTGCCCGGGACGTGCAGTTCTTGAGAAGGAGGCAATGTTACGAATTTAGTCTTATTCTAATTGTTTCTACTCATTTGTGTTCATTTTTACAGTTTAATTTGTCGTATCTAATGTGATTTCAACCCTGTTTACCTGTAATATCATTTCCACTGCATTGCACGGCCCCCATGCTTTAACATTGGTTTAAATGGTAAACTCGCCAAATATTGCAGCTAGCGCCAAGTTGGCGACGGATTTGGCGACTTAATTTTTGGCGCCAAATTTGGCGATATATTGCCAAATGTGGGCGATAAGCTTGGCGACCATGGCAACCCTGCTCCTAATAACCCTGTCTGGCAACCCTATCGCGGTTGTATCGAATGTATTACTGTATTGAGCTTTTCTCGTACGTTCCGGATTTTGCTAGACCTTTCTATTTCTCGATTATTCTGGCAAGTGCAAGAGGTTTCTGACCGAAAGGTATAAAAAGGCCCGGGCCGGCTAGTCAGTCAGATCTCAGCTTTCATGCAAGTGATACCTCTCTGTGCTTGAGAGAGAGACGATTGCATAGTGCGTGTGTTATTGCTTTTATTGAGTTATTATTTTTGTGCTGAGTGTTTACTATTGCTTTTGTTAGTGTATTACATCTGTGTTATCAGTATTTTCATCGATTGTACGTGACTTTCTCGAACTGTTCTACAATTTGTGGAGGACTGTTTTGGCCAAGAATAAAATTGTTTTGGATCCCGCTCTTCGGCTTCAATCATTTCGAACCCCCGAAAACGCAACACTATTATTGATTATACATTATTATAATTAATTAAAAATTACATTATTTTTGACACCTACGTAAATCAAGTTTGTGTAACAAATTCCTGCATTTAATAGAATGAAAAATGAATTTATAATAATTTACATATTTTAATGCATTTACTGAAAATCAAAATATAAATAAGTTTTACTTAACAAAATTTAATTAATTTTATCTAAGTTTATTGTACCTTTAATTAAAACGAAATAAGTGCTACTTTTTTTTTACCCAATTACACCAATGTTTTTAGAATTTAAATGGAGAGGCTGGTTAAAGAAATGTATAGAACAAAATACTCAAGGACTATTACATTTTTGAAAAACTTTTTTTCTTAAATAATGAATAATTTTGTATTTGTGTCAGAAAATATTTAAAAAGATTTATACTGTAATTATGAAAAAATTAATTACTGAATCTAATTGTAAAGATGGAACTATATTTATTGACAATTCGGTAGAGAATTTTCTCAACCGATATAGAAACTAAATGTGATTATAGTTGGAAATAGATTCCAAAAATAAAAGAATATCCGATATTTATCATCCAGTTATTAGCCGTCATGTAGAAGTATTAATGCATGCTAAATCTATTGAGGCTCAAACGTCTTCTCATTGGTGTGGTGTGGAAGTTAAGACGGGGGTGCCAGCTCAGGTGTCGTCTTCGTCACTTGATCATGGTTCAAAATTACGAGGTCCGTCGCCAAAAGTTCTCGTGTAGCTGAACAGAGCGACCTTACTTGTCACTCTCTCTCACCGGTTATTGAGATTTTCATCGATTTGTAATTCTATAAACGATTTTAGAATATCTCTATGTAAAGCTAATAATTTATTATATAATAATGGTATTTGTTTGCAATATAATCATTTGCTCATATTAAAGGGGAAAAATTGTTTATTCCTTAACATGTGTTCTTTGTACATTAAATTCTGTACTTTCAGCTGCTTTTTCTAATTTGAACATTTATATTTTGTAATCAAACATTATTCTTTAACTCAGTAGCGCAACAGCCATGAGAGCCAAGACCTGCTGTGCCCATCTCAGTATACGAGACCTTGGGTGCTGAGTTGCGTGAGCAGATGCTTGGGTCATGTGGTCAATATGACGCGAAACTCCCAGTGTTTAGTACCCAAGCAAGCATGGCACTTATTTATCGACCCACAGAAAGGATGAAGGGCTGAGTCAACCATGCCCATCCCGGGTTTGAAACTCGCATCTGTGGTGTGGAAGCGTGATGCACTACTACTCAGCTTCAATATTGTTCCTAAAATAATATATTTTCTGTGTGTATGTGTGATCAGCCTATTCTTTTTATCAGCATTTAACATCTTTAAAATGTTTTACTTTGAGTGAGATTCAACGAGTTTGAAAACTAACATTTTGTTCAAAATCTGTACGTCATCTGTAAAATTTATAAAGTTTTGACTACATTTTATAGCATCAAAATCAATGTTAATACTTATATAAAAAATTTCTCTTAATATTACCTTTTTCTATTGCAAAGTGGTAAATGTGCACACAGTCTTTAAAATCTTAAGAATAAGTAAATTGTTTATTATCAGTTATAATTGCTTTTTTTTGTCATATAAAGAAATTTTTGCATCTTTAAACAAATTTTAATTTTTAAAAGCATGAAACTCAATGTCTCAGCATCTCTTTAGTTTTCCAATTTAGTTGTATTAAGATGACTTAATGCCAAGAAATAACTTTCGCATTGGAAATAATCCAAGCAAAAAAGCAGGCGTTATTGCATATTAGAAATCATTAATTCCGTACAAACTCACCCGCCCTTCCAAAAAAATTATTACAACAGTTAATAATAAAACTTAATGTACATTCCATGTTCATACTATAATTTCAAATATTTTTCCTCAGTCCCTTTTGTTTATAAAAATAAGCTAATTTTTAAAAAGTAGCGCTTAAAATCCCATTCACGTTTGAGCAAGGAAATTATCTGAAATGAGAAAATTACAAGCGCAGCTCTGTAAAAGAGCCGCGGTTAATTGCCCCCACAGGTGGGGGAAGGGAGAGCCACCCTCTGAAAGAGGGGAAATGCTTGAACTCGTTTTCGATTTTCGACCACGTTTCAAAGGAATGACCTTGAACTGAGTAGGGAAGAAGCAAAGCGAAACAGATGTCTCTTCTTTTATGGACCCTAAACTTCTATGAAAAATCAGATGGAGGGAGGACTTAGGTTATTCGTAGTGTTAATTGAATATACGTCACACAGGCTATAGAGAAAGTCAAGGCTATAAAGATTTGTTTTTACTTTTTTTTCTTATAAAGTTTGAACTGATCAAGTTTTCCGATGAGAATTTATTTTATTATGAGTCAACACCTTGATATACTCCTTACAATTATAACTAATTAAATGGGGATCCAGGTTTATATCGTCGCCATGCTTTATCAAATGCATTCTCTATACATTTGAAACAAATTTTGTTACATAATGCTGTATTTTTTCTCTCTTTAACTAAAATTATCACAAAAATAAATCTCAGCCAATAATACAGCTGCTTGCAGATATGATCCAACATTAAAATACAGAGAATAGAAAAATATGAAAGTTGAAATAAAAGCAAAATAAGCTTCGGTTTTTTCGGTCAAATTATTGAAAATGGTGTTTTACCAGATTTAAAGCAGACGCATACTATTGAAATTCAGGCACCATAAATCTAATGTTTCCGTGTTATTTAGCAACCAATATCACAATTAGTCAACAATGTATTATATTCTAATTTTAAACTATGTTTTAGATTGTCTCATTTCTCAAAACTATTTATCAATATAACAAATGTACTCGTGTATGTGATCAATTGTATTAAAAGTGTTTTAAAAAAATAATGTAGTTTTTGCATTGAATTTACCAAATTTGTTAAAAGTCATGTGTTTTACCAGTCCCAATTTCATTTAGGTTATCCTCTTTTTGTATGATATTTGGTTATTTACACGCTTCTTTAAAAAGTTTATATATATATATATATATATATATATATATATATATATATATATATATATATATATATGTATATGTAATGCAATTATTTATGAAATCAAATGGCCTTTTATTTCAGCAAAAAGTGCTACAGTTGCAATTTGATAAAAATTATCTGTGCCATCATCCATTTTGCGCGATATTCATTGCTTCACCATAATCTCACTCACTTTGCGTGATTAAATATTCATGCATCATGAGCTAGGATTGGCACAATTTACGGTATTTAACATTAAATGAAAAGTAATTGATTTACACTATAGGACTGTGAATATTATCTTTGACTCAAAAGTAATTTTTTTCCAACTTCAGAATTTATTAAAAAGAACACGGAAGAGAGAATAACAAATAGAAGTACTACTATTATATGGTTGAATAAATAAACTATTTTCAGAGTATATGCATGTTTTGAAGATTTAAGAAGCAGAAAAAATAAGATTATCACCCTTATCCCCCCACACAGTAATTAGTAAAGCTATGGTTTCCTGGGGAAGGGACGCCGTTCTTTATCGTCCGTAACATTACGGTGGATGACGTCACTAAAACGTCGCCTGTGTAAATAGATAGGCGTGCATTCCTAGAGAGCGGTGGATGGGAGCGGAATGTGAAGCAGCAGGTGGTTACGATCGTCATAGCGGCAGCAACAGTTTGTTGCACGTTTTTCTCGACAGCGGTGGCAAAAAAGATGAGTTCCAATGTTTTTTTGGACTCCTGAAAAGTCGCTCATCAGAATGAACCAGATAATAGATAATTAATAGACTGAAATTTAAAAAATTAGATTCTCTTATTTTAATGCAAATAATAAAAGTAACCTATAACTTACTTATAATTCACTTATCAAAATTGCATATTTTTCATTTTTTTTTGTTGTTGTTCAGTGTTTAAATTAAATGCTCTTATTTTAATGTAAATAAAGGAAGTAACTTATAACTTACTTATAATTTACACTTATCAAAATTTTATTTTTTTCATTTGTATTTTTTTGTTGTTGTGTTCAGTGTTTAAATTAATTTTTTAATCTGTAAAAATTTAAACTGTGGAAAAAAGAAATATATGAATAAAACTATTAAATCATGTCATGATTGTATTTTCTTTACAACTATATGCAAGACTTCTTTGGAGCATATTGTCTTTTTTTTGTATTTATTATAAAAATATTTGAAGTCAGTTAACTGTTTACTCAATTCAATACAAAAATATTGGTATTAGTATAATGTGTTATATGTGGGATTTGACTAGAAGTTTTGGGAATTTTAGAGATTCTTTTAAACTTTTCCAAATGTTTACTTTTGAGAAAAAGAATTTTATGAAAATTAATCCTTGGAATTACTTAGAAATAATATATATATGGTTTTTGTAATTCTTTAATTTCAATGAAATAATGCAACAAATAATCAAATTTCTTTGATTTCATTTATTGATATAATAAAATAACTATGTATGTAAAGTATGTACAACACAGTAATTAGTTAAAAATTGCTTTCGTCACTTGAAGATGCAATTTCAATCGATTTATTTTTCGACACTTTTAAGTGATAAGTTTTTGCAAACTTGACGATTACCAGATATGCATGATCAAAGCTCATTTTGAAATTCAAATATATCTATCAAATTATTGAAAGTTTCATCTTCAATCAAGCATACGCTTCTAGTGCATTGAGAGAAAGCAATTGAACGTGCAATCAGGAGAAAGTTAATAAAAAATGAACAATGCATCTTGATGTGTACATACTCTTATGTGAATTGATCGAAAACATTACAAAGACGGCAAAGGTATTGAAATTCGTATACCTCATAGAAAAGGACTGCACAAAAACAGGTTCTACTGTATAAAAAAATGTGTATGAAATATAAAAAAAATATGTTCAATATATAGGTACAATATATAAAAAAAATATGTTCAATATATAGGTACAATATATAAAAAAATATGTTCAATATATCGGTACAATATATATAAAAAAGTATGTTCAATATAAAAAAATACGTTCAATTTTTAAAAATTATGTAAAGAAAACATCCATTTTAAGATTGTTTACAGCTACGGATGTAAGGACAGCAGGTCGCTATCCTAGGAAACCACTCGATCAACGTTAACAGACAGCCGTCGTCATGATTACGACCGCGAAAGAACGGCACCGCTGCTCTAGAAAACCATTACTTAAGAATCACACTTTAATGACTGTCTAAAAAATTTGGGAGGAGGGTTGGAACTCAATAATTAAATTAAACAGGAATTTAAGTATGATGTCCATTATATAGGAAAACGTGTCTTAAAATTTTAGGGACATTCTTAGAAATAAAATTTTACTTTGATAATTAGATACATTTTTATGGATAAACTCTATTTAAATTATTTAAAATTAGCAAAGGTTATAAAATTACGGCCAGAAAATCTGGTAAAAAATTCTAATCACTTTTTCTTAAAAAAATTAAATCATTCTTTGTATACTTAAATTAATGTAAATTTAGAAGTGCTCTTAGTAATTTGTAAATAATTGACCGTATGATTTTTAACATAGTAGAGAAATGCATCCCTTGTTTAAAATAATTTAATGTAAAGAAACAATTGTGGGAAATTGTAGTTTCTATTGTTGCTAAGTTAAAAAAATATTTCAATAAACGTTTTCGTCCATTTTGTAGGCATTTAAATAAGGGAATTTATTTTTAATTCGGCGTTTAATATAGTTATTTTAGAAGAGGAAACCATAAGAGAGAGTATCCTATGTTTTCTTATGGAACGAGAATTCTTGCATTTTAAATCTGCGAATTTTTAACTTTCTCTTTATAAGACAACTTATTGCGTGTAAATTACGCATACCATGTATAAATTCGACTTTTTATTCCATTTAATTAAAAAGGAAGTATGTAATTGATTTTTTGTCTTGTTCTAACTCGAATTTCATTAGGTACAAAAAAAAAGAATTGCTGTCACAAATATGTATTTATATATGAATAATTACATTTAGCAGTAACATGTAATTGAAATCCACTTTTTCATTATTTTATTTGGCATAAATTTAGTAACAAATTGTGAGTCGAGTTCATATATTATATGTGTAGATATATGATTATACTATGGAAGGATATATACTAATTTCCGTTTGAAAATGAGTTTAATTTATAATCTGATCTAGCTTTGAAGTATGAGGAAAAAATTGTTTCTAGTTAATTTTGGAAGTCTGCTTTTTTATTTTTACAGAGGGAGAGTTTGTTATAAAGTGATAAAATATTAAGCTTTTAAAAAATTTTCGTTTATATTAAACAAAAATATCAGAGAAACTCGATTCATTGTCAGAGTGAAAACCATGGCTTCCGGTCAATCCGTCATTCGACTTGTATCATTATGAATATATATACATATTGAATTGTTATTAGTAAAACAAGTATTTACGATTACGTAATGATTAAAATGTAATTTGATGATCCACAGAATGAGCGAAACAAATAACCGATTTAATAAAAATCTATCAATGAATATTCAGTGCACAATCTATCTAAAATTATAAATAATCATTATATTTTGTAGAATAGAAAACTAAATACGAAAAAATAAGCTATTCAAATCACTTTAGTAAACGATTTTTATTCTGTATCAAAAAACTTACCCTTTCGATTTGTAGTAATAACATTTGTAAAAAAAAGATTAAATTACTTATTAGTTATACTTAAAATACTTATTTTTTCGTAACATCTGTAAAATGTACAATAGAGGAGCTGCTTCTTTGTTGAATTTCCGTGCCATGAGTAATCGTATTATCTAAATTAAGCCAGTATCGTTTCGTTAAAAACCCGGAGCTTCAAAAAACAATCAAACCATAATGTAAGCGCTTTCTGCTCGTATTACTTACCACCGGAATTACATAATTCAACTTTTTATTCAAAAAATAATGAAGAAATAAATTATTTAATTTCATTTAAAATAAGTTTGTTCCGTGTACTTAAACTTGCTATTTCGTAAGATGGTTATTCATTTTTTTTATGCTTTCGATAAGAATACAGCTTTCACCGTGTGAACAGGTCCACGTCTAATATGAAAATGAATGATTGGCATGGTATTTAAAGCAAGCGCTGATATTGGCGAGAAATTTGCTAAGCTCTGTAACCCTGCAGACTGTCATTCCCCTCTCCTCTTCTAAAAAAGTGCTCTTTATTTAACGACTTCCTTATGGCGGGAGAGAGCTATCAATTAGAAGCGACATCTGTTGCCAGAAATAAATTACTTATCTCTATGTTACCGCTGTACAATGAAGAGTTTTTAACAATAAAATCATGAAATGTGGATATTAATCTTAATCTTAGAGGATGTACATCAGGGGTTGGTGGAATTTTTCAGAGTACGGTCTACTTAAAATATTTTTAAGTTGTTGCGGTCCATTCATTTGCGTAGGAGTGGCTCTTCTGTATGAAAATTGTATGTTCTCTTTTCTTAACACTTGTTTTCTACAATGTACCCATCTTACCAAATATATGACAGATTACTTTTCTTTCTACAAATATTCTGGTAACACAAAATTTACAAGTTGAATGCTTGAACAAGTATGAGAGACTGCTATACTGTGGAGCGTGGCGTATTCAACGCATTAGTGGTCTATACTGTGGAGCGTGGTGTATTCAATGAACATACGTGAAACGATGAATCTGAAAACCAACGTATGTTCTTGTGACTTGAGAAACTTTCGATTTCAAAGTTTTTTACTTTTCTTCAACCCGCAGGATAAAATATGCGATTTACACTTTTGAATTAATGAAGCTATATACATGACAGAACGAATTATTTAAGAACACGCTCCGTAAACATAAATTATGATGCAGTTATTTTCTTAACGTAAAACGTAAATAACTTAAAATATTTCATAAACATAATTAACTAAAATTCTGTTGCCAGATTCAAAGAAAATAAACAAATATTAATTAATACCAAACAGGAATTGTTTAACTTATTAGAAGTGGCAACATATGTACTTACATTTTACATATGTACTTATACACTGCTGGACAATTGCTAAGGACGGATCACAAATTACTATGTAGCATAACATTAAGCGAGATATGAGGCCTAGTAGGATAAAATATAGTTGCCACAATGTTCAGACATTAGAATAAAGAATATTTATTGTTCTGGAAAGTACATAAGCTGTGAAACATCTGAAAGAAAAAAATGTTCATTTGATCTGCGTACGGAGAAATGGAACAATGCATCTAAAAGTCAGCAGGCACCTTAAAGAAAGGTATCAGTACGGGATATGTCCACCGTGGAGTGTGATGCAACATTCCACCCGTCGTACCATACTTTGTACAACATTATCCAGCAGCTGTTGAGGCAATTTATCCCATTCCTTTGTGAGTGCATGGATGAGGGTGTTCTTGTAAGTCGGATTATAGTTTCGACCAGCAACTTGCCTCCCCAAAGCATCCCACACATTTTCAATGGGGTTTCGATCTAGAGATCGCGCTGGCCATACGAGACGTTGAATACCCTCGTTGTCTAGACAATCCTGAACAGCGAGTGTTCGATGACATGTTGCGTTGTCGTCCATAAAAACAAATTTATCACCAACAGCACCATGGAAAAGACGAACATGAGGATGTAGAACTTCATCAATGTATCGTTGGCCCGTCATAGTCAAAATTCGCAACCACATGTAGGCGCGTGCGGCCATTGATCATGATGCCAGCCCACACCATGATACTGAATGTTGGATATCGGTCCTTTTCCTGGATATTTTCTGGACGATAAGCAGTATTACTCTCGCGCCAGATCAGTTGGAGTCTACACTCCGATGACAGACTGAACCTACACTGATCTGAGAATAGTACACATGCCCAGTCCTGTTCAGTCCGATTGTGATGCTCACGACACCATTGCAAACGGGCAGTACGGTGCTGTCTGGTCAATGGGACACACACAACAGGTCTGCGTGCGTATGGGCCTCCTCCCCTCAAACGTCTGGCAACAGTTTTTCGGGAGATCTGCTTTCTTGAGGCAGCAAGAAACTGATTTGCCACCTGCTGAGCTGTGGTGTGCCTGTTCCTTTTTGCTGATAGGACGATATAGCTGTCTTCTGCAGGCGTCGTACTTCTAACACGACCTCCGCCGTGTTGTCTACTACACATTCCAGTAGTTTTAAATGACTTCCATAGCCGTGAAACCACGCTGTGAGCGATGTCGAACTCCCTGGCAACATCTGTTATTTTTCGTCCTTCTTCGATCTTTCTAATAATTCGGCCACGCATAAAATCATCTATGGGATGTCGTTAAGACATGTCAAAAATTTTAACTTCGTCTATTAAAGCTTTCCTGTAAAACTTTGACTTGAAACAACAACTGTCCACACGCGTCAAAACCTTTAAAGCACTTATGAACGGTATCACGTGATGAACAGACGTGGAAAAAAATTTGCATACTCATACTTCTTCTTACTAATATCCCGCACTTATTCTAATTTTCCACATTTTGCTTCCTTTCATTTTGTGGTTGCTATGGATGATAGTGTTATCCGTCCTTAGCAATTGTCCAGCAGTGTATTTGTTCACTGCCGATTACCGCACCATCACAGGATGTGACATCAAAAAAAGAGCCAAATCCAGTGAAAGTGATGGGTGCGGGGTAGTCTGGGGAACTGGATTGTCTCAATCGTCAAGCCAGTGTTGTCACGGGGAAGAGATGATTGTTAACATGTTTCCCTAATCGGAGTTGGGAGGAAACTCATCTGTACGGCTGGTATCGCAGTGATTTTTATCTACAACGGCAGTGATCGTTTTCAGCATCATAATTTGATTCCAATGAAGGTACATGTATCGTCTACACATTTTCGAATCATTTGCTTAAGTAAACACTGTCACATCGATTGTGAAAAATCCCATTCTCCAGTCTAGTTGGCATAAGGGCTCCATAAATATGTCTCTTAATATGAGTGTCTTAGGTCTTAGTAAAGCGGGTTCCCCAAACTGTATTGGTAGTCCAACCGTCGATCGCTATCAACTTAATGCCCATCTCTGATGACATGCTCACTAGGAAAGAATTTTTCGAAAGTTCACCATGAAAGGGGAAATGTGAAAATTAAAATCGTTCGCAGGCGAAGTTGCAGAATTTTTTCCATTAATAAATAACGTATTTGCTCGCCACATTGAAATAAAGCGGCATTATAATCGATAATTTTTTTCTTAAAAATAATATTTTCAAACAAATTTTTTTTTCAAAAAGAAAAGTTATTCAGACTCCTCAAATGAGCAATCTGGGATACTCTCTTATGAATCTGCTGTATAAAAGAATTGGATAGTTTCTATAGAAGTGGATTTCGTTGAAATTCTTAGAAATGGACGTTACTTGTCAAAAGAGGGTTTGAACTTAAAATTAATGAAACAGCATCTTTTATTACATGTTTCTCGAGAGAGGTTGCTTGCAAACTCTGTCGATATATATATGAAAGTTCTTATTTCTGGCTTCAGCAGCCTCTTCTAGAGATGTCCGATCGGCAATAAGGTATGTGTGAAACAATCTCTGAAATATGCACTCAATTCTGTACGTTGTTAGAGTCAACGGATGCCAGTTGTATAAACATACACAGTGTGATTCAAAATTTTTTTTCTTTCAAATTTCATGAGAATCCAGGCAATACGTCAGAAAGACAACAGATATCACATGGGGAAAGTATGTCCCCAAACGTACGCTTGCGTATGTAGAGTACTTTGGGTATTCAACCAGTAGAAAGATCGGCCGACAACTTTTTCTGTCATCAACGCACGGCTGACTCACAAGAGAGATGAATCGTTTTTACGAATCACAGCTTTATAATATATCTCGCATATAGAGCAGCAGTAGACAGGGTCGCTGAGCTCTGCAAGTTTACGAAAAAATCGATACTTTGACAGAAGAATTTCACATAACCAAATCACCAAAAGATTTGCGCGTGTGCGTGTAATCCATACGAATATGGTTTACACTGCAGTAGTTCTCAAACTTTCACTACTGGCGACCCAATTTTCAATCATAATTTTTATCACCCACCAAAATAATAATGTACTGAACGCAATAATAATGCACTGGGAAAGTAAAAGCCATAATACGATCATAATTATAAACCGTACAAATTAACAAGATAAGTACACCTTTATATATGTTACTTTAAGAATATATGTTTTTTATTTTTACGTTTTAGTTCGATTCACTATAAAAGCTTGTATTTTAGTTTGTTTTTAAATTATAATTTATTTTATAATTATTTTTACTGTACACGATAAATATCCCAATTCCAGTGAATAACCTAATTGAGAAAATATACTTCCTTACTTTCAAGGAATTTTCAGTTTTTCTTTGATATAATTTTAGAAAAATCCAATAAAACCAAAGAAATGTTCCAAATGTGCATGGCCTTAATGGAGGACATAAATCACAGACACTTTTCACTAACAATACAGGGAACGTTATTTTCCAGCAAAACTGTCATATTTTGTTCACGTTATTGGAGTGTTGCTGTCATTTGATGATTTACATCAAATTTTGAATTTTCTTCCTTGTGTTTTTGACAAGGTGAAATGCTACATTTATGGCTTCATAGTTTTCTTCATAGAGTCCCTTAGGCAGTATTTGAAAACTCAAACGTTTCATGTCTATCGCTTTTCTTCACATTTTTTACTTTTTCGCTATCTTGATTAATATGCATTGCTTCAGCAAGTTCTTCAATTGCTTTCACCAGTTTCAACTTCTCTGAATAGGGAGATCACAGTTTACCATTTTTTATATTCTGCCTTTCATTTACATTTATGAAACATTATAAGTTGTACAGCAAAACAATCAAAACCACAAAGTTGTTCATAGGAAAGTGTAGCATGTTCATAGAAAATATTTTTGAACAAAGTGGTTATGCACAGAGCTTGATCAAAAACAAGTAAACTTGATTGTAAAAAAAACGTTTGCCACTCTTAAAAAAAAAAGAGACATATTTGTGACAATTTTTTACTTTAGTTTCCATTAAGACTGTTTTTAATAGTGGAGGGGTACCGTAAAGGTCACCGTTAAAGAATAAACAGTTTTCCCAGAATTACCAATTTCGTGAGTTTGCGGCACTCTTGCGCCTCATGACAGCTCCCATAAGCTTAAAGTGTATTCAATATAAAAATAGTCGATGTCAGTTCTAAACATAATTGTGTAAAATTGCATTATATGTTTCAGAATAATCATAAAAAATACATCTCTTGACCAAATAACCTTCAAAGTGCTTAACATGCTTATCCAAATATCATAAAACCTTACTTACATGAAAAAAGGCAACAGAAAATATCTGTTACAACTTCCCTCTCCTAAAAGAAAAGAGACGGAGTGAAACATACCAGTGAAGGTCAAATGTATGGAAATCAAAAGTAGTATTTTAGGGGTTAAAAGGAACGTAATAAAAAATCTCTCATCTTGGGATTACAGCAAAGCAAACTAAATGTCTTTTTTATTTGGTTATAGGATCAAAGATAGCTAAGAAGCGTTTGAAGTGGAATCCTTTTTTTTATGGTTTTAGATGAAATATATATTGTGTATTTTTATTATCTCAGGGAAGCATTTTTGTTTTTACTTCATTCAAAAAATTTTTTTTTTTTAAACCTTATTTTCAATAGCTTTTAGATTTTCGTAATAATATATAATAAAGATTAAAACTATTGTTACAAAGGAGCAAAAGAAAAAAACACAATATTTGATAACAAAGCAATACAAAAACAATATATTTAGTTAGAAGGATGAAATTAAACAAATTAACAGGTGTTAGAAAATTACCCCGACAGATTGTGACGGGGCTTTTTTATCGCGCCTTCTTTTAAAAAATCCTCTTGGGGAATCTAAGGGGGCACAAAGGTATTTCTATACAACCAACCCAAGAAGAGAACACGATTATGCAGATTAGGAAGTGTATATATTGGAGCTTTAATAATCGCATTGAGTTCGAGGAAGAGGTCTAATTGTCACAGTGAAGTTCCAAGAAGTGCTAGGAGAGTCTATGGAAGTTCTATGAAAGTCTAAGATTTCGAAATGAAAAGATTATCCCTTTGTCGTATAAAAGATTATATTCACGATATAAGGACTGTAGCTGTTCATCGTGGAATAGCGATAAGAAACCTTATATTAAACTTTCATATTAGAGCGGGTTCTAGTAAGTTAGGAAATCATCTATAAATGTAGATTAGGTGGTTTATTGCGCTATTTATTAGAATTATAGCTTTATATCTCATTTCGTCTGATCATAATTCTCCTAGACTTGTGTTCTTTTGCTGAATATAAATTGAGATCATAATAAACTAATTATATTATGGTAGCATTTGGGTGGTCAATCTTTATCCCTTAAACTACTGATTCCCAAATGGTATATATGGACCCCAGGGATCGATGACGACTTGCAGGGGTCTACACCAGTGAAAAAAAAAAAGCGCCTTTATGAAGCGCAATATATTCACGAAAGTTTCATCTGGTTTTTTATTATTATTATTTACATGGGCATTGAAATATTTTCTGGTTTACGTGTTTACGCTTTTTTTGGTACTTTCTCTCGTTCTAGAGTGGAGTCACAAAGGGACATTTCTAACGCCCACAGGATGTCCGGTATGATATAACTAAAAGGGGCAGGGAGTTTTTTGGAAGTAAAGACCCCCACAGTAGATTTTTTTTATTTTACTCCTAAAGGTTAAAAATTCGGTTCGTTAAACGATTCGTGATTTCAACCCTCCAAAAGACTCATTTTCAAAGAAATCGGGCTGCTGAAATATATATATAAATTATACAGTTCCATCTTTTACAATTTATTCATGAAATATCCACAGGTTATTGTTTTTAATTTTTAATTATTTTGTATTTTTAATTGTAATATTTTAAGATTTAAAAGATAACTTTGTGTTTCTCTTTCAGTAAATAAAATATATTGAATACCTGGTAAATCAAAGTAACTTCGAAAGAGAAAGGAAGCAGAGAGACAAATCAGTAGAACGCAATCGGTTCGACTCTCCAATTTATGGACAAAACGCGTTTGTACCTTGTGGTAGTCCGCTTTTTTTTGGATTTACATGAGAAACAAAAATGTGGGCTAAAGCTGACACAATACATAGGAGTCTATGAGAATTTTAACGAATTGATATTGGGATGAAAATAAAACGATACAAAAAAAATTCTTTTTAGGTTGAAAGTAATGTCATTTTTATCCACCCTCCAGCTTGTTCAGAAATTCATGAGTTGTGAGACAGCTGAAGGAGATAACCTTTTTCTCGACTGTCCCAACGCCATGGATAGGAAGTGGCCATGGATAGGCAAAAAATACTGATTTATTAATTTATGTTTTGGGCACTAAATGAAAATTAGGGTTGCACACAAAAAAGAAAAGTCATTTCTAGTGTATAATTATAAGATACAAATATTAAAAAAATACTAAAAGAAATTATAGAACCACTAAGTATTAACCCTCTGAGTGGTTAGCTTCCTCCTGAAAAGTTATTCCGAAAGCGTTTACTCTTATTTTGCCATTCGCTTTAAAAATGCAACAGTTCTTTCCTTACCCCCTTTTAAAACTTTGGAGGAGACCGAACGAGGACAATTTTATGACTCGGTTCGGTCCCTTTGTAAAGTAAGAACCAATAGATCAATCGTTTACAGCTAGTTGTAGAGTTGCCTTCGGCAATCTTGTTTGAAAGTTGTAGTGCAACTGGGTCGTTTCCTATATGTTTAGTCACAGTAAAAAATAAAACAAAATGAAGGTGGAAAAAAGGAAATAAATAGTGTCTTAGAAGTTGAAAAATAATTATAGTTTCTTCGTACAAAAATTTATTTTTCTCTCATTTTTTTAAAAATTAAAAAATATATATAAAAATGGTATTGCGATTTGAACCAGAAAAAGCATCCTGTATTCATTTTCGAATATGAGAGTAAGAAAACGCGCCTCACTTTCCTGTTTTTAAAAATTAATGGGGTAAAAAGAGTGAAGGCCCTATCTCTTATTTTAAACAATAAGACAATAAATGGTGCATACGGTGATATACATACGATGATTATATTTATGAAATAAAACCGATCTTTCTCTATATTCAATTATATTTTTAATTTAAAAATAACATAAAAAAGATTTCAATACTTTTAATTTATTTTAATTAAAATCATATAAATGATATTTTTATGTTAACTGTATATTTTTCGCAAAAAATTCAAAATTTCATTTCTAGTGTTCTCCTTTTCGAACTTGTATTAAATAAAATTTCTTCTCTACAACGGCATTTGTGATGGACATAACACACATTCAGTCAATAATTTTTAATTTAAATGGGGATATACTTCTGCAAATGCGCATGATAGTACTTCTAACCATATTCTACTCAAGTTTAATTTCTTATCTTTCTGTTCCTTTTATTACAAGAAAATGTCACACATCGATAACTACAATTTCACACAATTCAGTCATTACAAATTCTATTGTGAGAAAAGTTCTCCTAATTAATTTGGTCTTTCAAAACAGTACACTTAAAACAATTTTGTTCAGTGAAGTTAACCGACAGTTCCACAATGTATGCATAACAAATTTTAAGAAAACAAATTTAACACTTGGAAATGTATCCAGTATTAAATTTTTCAGTATACACAAATATTTCCTGCTGTAGGGAAGATATAGTATGGGATGTGGTGTGCGGTTGTGAAAGAATGTTTTCGTACGTGTAGACTATTTTTGAAAATATAAATATCACTGAAGCTGATCAAATAACTGCAAATGAGCCTTATTTTAATGTGTGCTGGTATCAAAATAAAACACTTAACAATATTAAACAGCCTATGGGTTTATATTCAATATCAAACTATTCGCAAAATGGTTTACAACTTCTATTCAAATTGTAAAGAAACTGAAATATAAATATATCTTACTGCAGTCAAAAATACTCATAATATGTAAATATCCTATTCCTCCACTTATTTCAGTACATTTTAAAAACTGTATCTGAATGCAATTTTTTATATTTATAAACGAAGCATAACAGCTCACACAGTCGTAAAAATGTCTTTATCCTTTTTAAATATACTACTATAAAACGTATATGGATTGTAAGATCAGTTGTAAAATCCTAAAAGCTTTTAGATGAGCTAAAAACATGTAACTTTGGATTGATCAAATTTTTAATATAATACACAAATATACATGTTATTAAGCAAATACATTTGAAAAATCAAACTTCCTTCTGAAATAAACGTAATTGAAAGAAAAACGTTTAATTGCAAATGAGTGGAAATACATGTTTATCTAAGGGGTATCCCCAAAGTGAGGCAATCCTCAAACTTAAAACTCAAACTCAGTAGCACAACAATCCATGAGGGCAAGGAACTAACGTGCCCATTATAATACACGTGACCATTGGACGCTGAGGTGCATGAATAGATGTCCCGATTTGGTGGTCTGTCTGAAGAGAGACCTTCAGTGTTTAAGACCCGAAGCAAGCTTAGTACTCATTTATCGACCCAATGTAGCGGGGATGAAACACAGAGTCGACCTTGCGCAGCCCATTAATAGAACCCCAGACCTGTGGCGTGGAAGCACTAGACACTACCACTCGATCCTATTCGGTAAACAATAAAATTTAATCTTAGAATCTTTTTAAAATCCTTAATGAATGAAGGAGTCCAAACTTTTTTATCATGTAAACTGTTTAGACGGAAATGGTTAATTATGAACATTTCACTAGTTGCATAAATTAAAATTAACTGTTATAGTTTACATAAATTTTTAAGAGTGCAAAATGTGTATTTTGGCTGCACGAATTAATTTTAAAAGGAATAAGGTTACGAAAAAGTAGTGCAAATCTATCTAAAGTATGGTTGGTTACCTTAGATATTGTCAAACACAACAAAGTATTGGGAGCCAATTCCACAATTCGTTGTTATAAAAATGTATGGAAAATTACAATACTTAGTTTTTGCATTTGTAATTTATATATTTTTTTCCCTGAGAGATTTAAAAGCTAGAGCGGCTTCCATCAAAACCGCGGTTTCCTCTCTGTTTTTCCAGTTTGCCCCTGACTAAGCTAGCTCTGCCATAGTAAGTTAAAATGCAGTATTTTGTTTGTCAAGATCATTTTATAGCAGACTGCATTTTCATGTATTTTAGATGGTCGTTTTATATTTTCTACATCAATATCTTAATGTCTGAATTTAAAATTACATTAAATTCTTGACATTCGCATCAATGACCATTATAATTTGTATTAGTATATGAATGTGTCATCAAACGATTACATGACCATTATTAACATATTTATTTAACTATTTAATTAATATTAAGTATAACATAACGCACACAAGTTTTCTGAACTTTAAAATAAATATTTCGAAAGCTACTTCAGATATACTCAAAATTTTTCATTCCTAAGCTTTAGCTTCTCAGTTTTGCTTCTATGTAAAACTTTTTTGTATATTCGTCGATTTTTTTAGTATATTTTTTGCTCTTAGCATGCAGTTTTCAACTGAATTGTATTAAATCTTCGAAATATATTAAAAAATACCAAAGAAGCTATATAATAAAATTTGAAACTTATATTATACTCAAAGAGTTGCTAGAACTTATGGTAAATAATTTTTAACTGCGCGATACATTTTTTTTCGAAATTTCAAATGGAATTTCTAACGTAAAATTTCTAGCTTTATACGGTCTAGATTTCAAAAAAATGTCCAGATTTTAATTACTTATTCAGTTAGCCTTGAAAAAAAGATAAATGTTGAGGTATTTTGCATAAATAGATATTTTTGAAGAATAATTCGAATGTTTTTGAATAGCTCGAATTTAAAATTGATTTTTATGTTTATTTATATGCCCAAATGTCTACTGTAAAAGTTTCCGTATATTTTTGATTACCATTTATTCAAACATTCAAATTATAAAAAATTTTTGGAAAATGTTCATTCATGTTGTCGTTGATATAAACTGAAGTTCAAGCACTTAAAATTTAAATATAATTCGGTGTATTTTAACAATATATAACTAGGCACTGTACGTAAACTTCCCAGAACACTTGATGTTTTGAAATCTAAAAAAAACTAATATATCTTAATTAGTTTTTTTTTTCGATCAAAGTGTAAGAAAATGTTTCAAATTATTTTATGAAGTTTAAATTTATTCATTTTTAGTGGTTGGAGAGTTGAAAAGATTTCAAATTTAAAAGTGTTTGGTGTTTTGTTAATTTTTCTTGCATCTTATAATGAAATAATCATGTTTCAAAAACTGAAAGCATTGATTATGATAAGAAAAATGAAGCGAAAGAATATACTTTAAAAAAGATAATTTGTCTAACTATATAAAATAGCAGATTGCCCTGACACGCCACAACTTGTTACAGTTTCAAACTAATATGAAACCAAAAGTGAATTGTAACATATTTTACTTATGCGTTGGGACTTTTCAAAACTTTTAAAATACAAGCTAACAAACAAACACTTCCAGGGGTCTAAAAATATTTTCCCCCGATTTCATACGATTGCTCCAGGGGCAAAACACGGGGTTCCCTGCGAGCCATAAAACTTCCTATGAGTGTCCTGTTGTGTTGCTTCCACCGTCCCTAATTATCTTTCAAGATGTTAAACCTTTAAAAGGGGGAAAGGATTCAGAAAAGTACGGCTAATCCGCTTTTGAAAATGTTACTTAAAGGCAAAAAAACCCGTGTAGTGAATTTTTGAAGTATCTTTACAATGACGGAATTTTCCGTGCTACCCGCTTGGAGGGTTAAATATATCTTATCTAATGTGAAAAAATAAACTCTGCCTTTAATTTGAAAGTAGGATCTTCTGCAGGGTCAACCCTTGCCTCATAGTCGAAATTAACATTCCTTCTTCGAACTGTATGATGTGGCTGGGTGAGCTCCAAATTAGCCGGTATGTCAATTTTGTCGGCGAGATCTCGAGCATCGCAAAACATTTCCTGAAACGTTGTGTCAAATCCAAGATCCTTGGAAAAAATCTTAAAATATTTTCAAGAGCTCTAGCAGATGGTAAATCATAGTCTTGTATAGTACAGAAGCCTCAACTCTTAAAGAGTTGTCAATCTCCGAATTATTACAAACAGCAAATAAACCGTCGTATACCCCTCTTACTTGATACCTTAGTGATTTTAATGCATCTATTCCGATTTCCCAAAGATTTTGTTTGAAATCACTTATTTACTTTATAATTTCTGTTCATCAAATTTTTATTTCTCTAATGCATATTCTGTTTCCACTTGAATTAAATGGTTTTACACTAGGGACCACAACAACAAAATAGTTCCTATATTCTTTCACATTAATTATTGTTCTGTAACAAGAAAATTTAATTACATCCTTTTTCTGTTGTTTTTTATAAGAAATTTCTTTCATAATTTTTTCATTCTTTTTGTTGCCCTTTTAAAAATTTTAAATATTGCTATACATTGGAACTTATTATTACTAGAATTTTTTTCTTAAACATACATACTAACGCTTTTAAACCTTTTCACAATCACGAAAAATACATTTTAAAGAATTTTTGAGAAATATAATAGTAAAATGAAACAGTAAATAAGAACTATTGCAAACTGAAAACACCGACTTTTTAATTTGTAGTGCACGAGTGCTCTACGGAACACTGATTAAAAAAGCCTCTTGCTTATGTCTTGATGAGTGGTTATGTTCTGAAACGTTTTTGGCAAGATATTGAAATAGGAATTTTAAGTATTTTATATTTTTATGCGTTGCAATTAAACGATTGAGAATTAAAGCACATTTATGTATTAATCACAAATAAAACGTATTTTAATAAGATGGAAACTTAATTTTAAAAATTGCTTTGGAAGTTATTCATGCTTAAAGTCATTGTTGTTTGCTTATTGGAGCTGTTAATTCTATGTTATTTTGATATTACTATACATTCAAATTAATTATCTATTTAATAATCGTCTTTTTCAAAATTTGAAATTCACACCTGAAATTTTGCAATTTATTTATCCGAAGGATGTTTTGCGTTGAGTTAAAAAATTGTAGTTTTTAAACATTTCTATTTTTTGGTTTAAAATCAAAGACTTTAAATATTTTCTTAAAAATTCTTCATATTAAACTGCAGATAATTTATTAACTCAATTTTTAAACTTTTCGAAATATGCATTTTGACGAACTTTATTAGTAGCATACAGAATGCTTTGCAATATTTTTTAAAGATATTATACATATTTTATGTATTTTTATAATTAATTATACACATCATTATTCATGCAATAAAGTGTTTCCCAAACTTTTTCAATACTGGTGACCCAATTTTGAATCATAATTTTTGTCGCGCCCCCCCTGTACAACAATAATGTATTTACTGCAATAAAGATGCACTTTGAGAGAGAGACGCTAAAGTTACAATACGATCTTAATGGACTAAATTCATGTGACGTCACGATCACGTGATTCCAAATCAGCTCTTGCGCACGTGCATGCGGCTTCATTTATTTACATTACTATTTTGCTCTTAAACTTTAGTTAATTATTCTTTTTTGACGTTCAGAAATGACATACTGTGCAGCATATGGATGCAATAACTCCAAAAAGAAAGACAATTGCAGAAACAAAGCTTGCTTCCAATTTCCTTTAAAAAATCCAAATTTATTAAAAACATGGATAGCAAAGATTAGGTGGGAAAAATTCGTACCTTCTTATGCTTCTGTACTATGTTCGGATCATTTCGAAGATGAATGTTTCGAATACCAAAATTTTACTAATCTCAGGCACTAAAAACCTGGATCAGTGCCAACAAATTTTGTGTTTAGAAAAAGTCCATCTTTCCGAAGAATTCTGGAAAGATGCAAGGCCTCTACTTCTAATGAAATGTAAGTACTTCAAAATTTTTGCTAAGTTTAAGTCAAGTTTTTAAATAAGTTACTTAGAAAATACTTCAATGGTTAAATATTTTTAATAAACTTAAGTTTTACTTATGTTATAAATCTTCAAAATAAAGTAACAGTAGTAATTCTGTACTTTATATAAAACTAGCACTATATAGAGTATACTTTTAAATAACCATACACACATATTATATTAAGACAAAGTATGTATACAAACTTCACAGAAGATTATCTAATGTATTGTTTGCTGTTATTTTAATTTCTCATTAAAAAAATAAAATACTTGTGATAATAATCTGTTTCTGAATTGATGGAATAATTTAATTTTGCTCTATTAATGTTTTTTATCACCATCTATAAAGTATTTTATAAAAGAAGTCAGTCAGTGTTTACTTATAAAATTATTACTCGAACATGTGATTCAAAGTATTCATACATAAAAGTAAATGCATTAAAAGTACTTATATGCAAAATTTAAAAATCATTTAAAAAATATAATATTAATGTAAATGTTTTATTTTTAAAAAATAGATGTAAACCATCTGTTACAAATGAAGAAATGGGAACGCGGAAGAAATTCAGAGCTTCATGCAGTTTTTTGCTATGTAATCATTGATTGCATGCAATAAAACAAAAACATGTTTACAAAATGTTGGAGTGCCTTCAGTAGGACAAGTACATGTTGCACTTATAACATAAAGTTAAATAAATTTTAAATATTAAAGTAATAAATTTTAAAATTAGATTGCAAATTCATATAAGTTTTCGGTATTTACACATCAGTCTACTGACTAATACATTTTGAAAATTTATGCTAATGTTAATTTACAGCTCAGTTTAAATTCAATTATTTTAAATAAAGACCATAATTTAAAATTTAAATGAATAAATCATGTAAATGAAAATTTCAAATAAATAAAAATTAACAGTTTATAAAACACGTCATAAAGTATTTGAATTAAAAATAGTATGCCTTTATAAGAAAAATTACTAACAATTTGGGAGAATCTTAATGTTTACACAATATTACTCCTTATTGAATTGAAGTTTTAAATGAAAATTTACATTTCTTTTTAAAAATGGTTTGGCATTTCTTGTGTTTACTTTTAATGTGGTGGAATCAAATTAGAATTTACTCATAAATAGCAATAATCATAAAATGACTAAAGCTTAATAATGCGTATTCATTAAAATAGAAAACAATGAATATGATATTCAATGCTACTCTAAAATTAAGAATCAAAGTATAAACTTATTACTAATAATGTAGCTATTAAAAAATATAAATTAGCCCATTCACATTTTTTGTCTTTGGGAAATCAACTTTCAATTAAATAACTATCAATGTTAATACATAGAATCTATTTTATATTTTAAAACAATGAGTTATATTAAAGCATAAAAGAGTAAATAGTAATGCAATTATAATCGTTTTTAAAAAAAGTTCCTAAATTAAAACAAAATAATTTTTAACTTACCTGACAAGATGTTCTGATTTGAACAGAGGGCTTGTACGTCACTTTCTTCTTCATTTCGGCTTTAACAAAAGCCTTGAATAAAAAATCATCATTCATTAAAATATCAGGCTCAATAAATGATATCTTGCTTACGAATTTATCGTCGAATAATTTTTATCCTTTCGATATATTTGCAGCAACACTTCGATTTCCAGTGGCACTGAAAACTTCACACAGTAATTTAATATTTTTTGTGCAAATTGAAATTTTTCAAAAGAAGCGGTTTCGAACCTATGCTATGAGCCATTCTTGTGAAAAAATATGAAATAAAGAACTACAAAATATTTAATAACTAAAATAACTAAGAGCTATATCTAAGTGAATCAAGAAATATAAATAAATATCCCAGCTAACACTAACGAAGCAGACGAATACTTAATTAGATAAATAAAATTAGAATAAAACAAAAAATTATGTAAAAGAGTTGTTAAAAATATTTCCTAACAAATATATATACTAGAATAATGCAAAAATACAATTATATCATATGTTTTTAATTAGATAAAAATTAAAACACAAGAACGACGTCAACAAACGCATAGGAAAACGAATGCTATGGATTAGCACGAGCAGTTTATTGACGTTGGAATCACGTGATTACTGACTGGCGTCAGTCTGTCAATGAAATTACTCCATTATAAATCGTACAATTTAATACGATAAGTATATTAAAATTTTAAGTATTTTTTAAGAAAATTACTTAAAATATATATTACTTACTTTTTTATTATTATGTTAATTTTTCTTTCTCTAATTTTTAAATTGGAACAGATCGCAAAATGATACATTTAATTAAAGATTTATTTCTCTTCAGCATTCGTTTCTCAAAGTACAAATTTCATTAGAAAAATTGCCTCAGTCTATGTTGCTCTCTATCATATCGATCACATTTGAGGGTACGTTTGCGTTAGTCTGGACAACCTATCGGACGTCTGCGCAAACATGTAAAACCTCGTACAATTCAGAGTCAGTTTTGGTCGACTCCATACTTCTCTATAGCTACCAATCTAGCTTGTGAATGTAAATTTTTTAAATTTACACGTTAATTGTAATTCACAGTAATTAAGTATTTATGGCAGTAGATTAAAAACAAAATCATACATTTTTAAGTCATGTAACAAACATTCGACGATAATAAAGGATCAACAAGTACACAGACGAGAAGTGTTCCGAAAATAAAATCAAGGCAATAAATATTCTCAAAAAATACTTAAATTTTGGATTTACCACCACTGAACTAAATGATGGGAAAAAAAGCCCCAGGTCATTTTGTGTCAAAACTTACAAATCTGAAGAACAACACGTGAAAGTTGTTTCTAAAAACCATGTAAAATCATTTAGCTATGTTGGCAAGAATTTTTAAAAAGTATTTTCTGGATGGGACAACTTGGTAGTGAGTTACGAGTGGATTAGAGATCTATTTCAAGATACTCTAGAAGGACTCTCAACTTCGAAAGAAATCTTCATACATTTCACATCCAGTGAAAACTTAAAAGGCAATTTTGTAATAAATCGCTCTTTGAATTTTGGGTAAGTGGATGAGGAATTCTCTGTACTGAAAACAAAAAGCACTTCGTATACTATTACCATTTTCAATATCTACCTTTTTGAAAACCGATATTTTCTGCGGTGGCTGCTTTGAAGACAAAATATAAATCTCAGCTAAATATAGAAAAATAATTTAGAGGGGTCAATTTCTAATATTAAACTTCTCCACCTTCCTTTGAAAAAACTTTGCTCTACAAGATAAGCTCATGACAGTCCCTAATAATTATCAAACTTGTTCTTAATTTAGTATTAAGAAATTATTTATAAAATACCTTCTTCAGTATGATACATTAAACGTCTACTGGCTGTACACCAGCTTTTCGCACGAATATTTTTCTTAAAAATAAAACATTATTTTGATATAATAGCTGAACTGTAAAGAGAGCTAAAACTGCGTGGATGTAAATGATGCAAATGCAACAAAAATGTAAAATGATTTTTTTAGATAAATGCTATAATTGTAAATAACTGTTTAAAAGAACTGTAATTTTAAACCTCGAAGAATTAGCATTTAGAATTAATGTTAAAAAATGAAAAAGATTATAAAATTCCGATGAAGAATAATTGTGTAACTTTTTAATATTTAAAGCGAGAAGACTTCAAAATGTTTTAATCCAGCAGCATACGCACTCCATACTATCACAAATGGTACTGCGGGGGACTCAGTCATCCCAATCATTTGTTTATAATTATTGTTACTCTACACGATACAGATCGGAATTTTTTGCAGTGAATAATTCAATTAAGAGAAATTATACTAACCGGCTATCAAGGAATGTAATCAACAAAAATAGACAGTCGAACATTTTTCTTTCTTGTGTCTTTTGACAAGGTGAACTGAACCTTGTGGTACACTTATGTATCATATTATGTTGATGGAATTCTTTAGGAAGCATTTGAAAATTTTCCTTTTTCGTTTCATGTTTATGGCGTTTCTCAATCATGCATAATATGTATTCTTTCAGCGGGTTTTTGCTTGATCAGTTTCAATTTCCCTCAATAGAGATCACAGATGTCCCACGCCACCGCTCGATTTAAAAGTGTATTCAAAAAAAGAAATGCGAATGATCTAAATAACCATACCAGTAAGTTTGAAGGTCAATCAAATGATTAACAAATGTATTATACAGCCTGGCTGAAAAGTGAATAATGTCTCCCTACTTTCTTTTCTATAACTAATGTACAGTATTTCAATAATAATTACAGTGATTAATTGTTTATCTTCTTAGAATTTTTCTCAGGGTCTGGGTTTCGTTTTCTTTTTTTACGAGTAATATTTTTATGTTAAAAAGTAATAAGAAATCTCTCATTGAGGAAATACAGCAAATTAAACAAAATGTTTTTCTTTTTTATTTGGTTTGGAATCAAATATAGCTATTTGATGACCGAAAAACGCCAGATAGTAAACATAAATATGTCCAGTATTGTTGTGTATTTCTTTATTATGGAAGAAAGTATTTTGTTTTAATTCTCTTTCCAGTTATTTTTTAAATCTTGAAATTTTCAATATGCTCGTGCCCCTTGTAGGGTCAGGGATCTCGATTCACATTTGAAGCAAAGTATGCAACACAACAACCATGTATGAACAGCATAAAATTTTTCAAATTTCTCCCAAAAATATTTTTTTATCACGGGGTGAGGAAAATGAATTTTTCATTCCATCCAGAGAGACAATTTTAGACAGGGTCATCAACAAATGAAATTCAGACATCTTGAAGGGGTTAAATGAAATTCTTGGCATGTCAAATGAAATGTATGCATCTTGGTGAGAAAATAGAGGACACCAGCGAACTCAACGAGACAAACCCTCCAATCTTGGTGTGTGAAGACGACAACAGGTCGCATCTAATCTATATTATTCAATCTTGGTTTAGTATTTGACCCGAAAAAAGGGGACCAACCCATATTTTCGGACTTGAAGATTTTGCTCAAAACATTTACCGATAAAGACTTTGCCAGGAATTTGAGAATATTAATCAATTCTAATCCCTGACAGCGAAAACATTTAGCATGAAAATATTGTTGAATGTTTGGCTGCTGACCTTTATACTCTAATGAGGTCACATGAAACGATTTCTATTGGCTGGCGCATGTTTTAAAAAAGATACCTTCCAATGTTGGCATATTGTGTGTCTTGAAAATAGGCACCGAGTCGACTCCGTCCACCTTTTTCGGTAATTTTTTTTTCACTCACTCTACTAGATGGGCAGTTTGTCTTTTTGCATTCAGCCTGCAGCGTTAAAAATGCTGCAGGTATCGCGCACATCGATAGGATTTCACCATGGTGCACTCGGAAATGTCATAGTCCTCGTGCACCTCATCGTGGCTAGTGTGGTCAGGCAGTTGCGGTCATTGAAATCGGAAATGGGGCAATATTTCAGGTTGATGGTAAAAAAAAGCCCCAGCTTTTCAAACATTTTCGCTGGTCGAGCCCTTGACGACGATGGGGCCTCTGTTTCGTTGGGCCAGGTGACAAATTTGCCCCGGACGAAGAAAGACAGGTATCCCAGAGGCACGGATCCGGGGGCAGGAGGCTTTTCAGGCGCAACCGTTCATTGATGTTCAAGTTGGCCCGGCTGTCTTTGGCAGTCGTAAGGAGAGATTCGAGTGGCCCACCGTGATACGTATCACTTCTGGATCTTTGCCATCCTCGGAATGCTGGCAATGGACAATTCGATCGGGACAGGCTGGCCACCATGGTGAAACACGTTGGGCAAAAAAGGCTAAGTGAGACATGTTGCTGAGTAAAAATGTCTCTGGTGGATGTACGCTCGCCTTTATACTCTACTGGGTCACGTGAATCAATTCCTATTGGCTGATGCTTTTACAACCTTGAATCACAAGACACTGATTAAAGAAATCTTTAATGCAAAAGTTCCCCAATACAGATGAATCAATCTTTCTGAATTGAACTGCGCCAAAGGTTCCACCATACAGATGAACCCAATCTTGGTGCATAAAAACAGCGCTTTGATTGGCACACGTTTTTAAAATGTGCACTCCAATCTTGGTACACTATTTGGCCGAAAAAAGGGGGACCGAGTCGACTCTTGTGTCCCTCGATCCCCCTTTTCTGGGCCAATGTCCCTTTTTTACTGTACCGTAACTTTATGTTTCCATTCAGCATGCAGCTTATTAAACTGCTGCAGGTATTTAAATTGATACAGATTTTAGCATGGTGCAGTACAAAATGCCCTCTTCCTCATTGCACACCACTCATGCATGGGTTGGGAAATGTTCCATCACCAAATGTCTTTGAATTTCGGCAGGATCTCGAAGGGACATGGTATACAGTCTGAGCTCTTGAAAATTTTTATTTGCTTCCTAATTTGATCACCATCAGGTCTGTTGACTCGGGCCAGCTGAATAAACTTGCCCTCACGCAAAAGGGCAGGTATTCCAGGGCACACCTGGGTTACGGGTGGTGTACCAGACGAAGACAGGCATTCTCTTGGCAGTTGGATCGAAAATCTTTGGACTTGGAAAAAGTTTTCCGGCATAATTCACGTAGTGATGCACATGATTTCGAGATCGCTGCCATCCTGGGAATCGTGGCAATGGACAATTCGATGGGCACTGGATTGCTCTCGTTATGAAACATTTTGAAATGAGCAAAATTGGCTGGTTACTAAACAGACATGTTGCTTCAAACAGCAGAATGATTCTAGCGGCGGGTGACTCGCTTTATATATGCTCGAGGAGCGTGACGTCAGAGGGCATCCCATTGGCCAAAGTCTTTTCATGCGAGCGCTGCACGTGTTTTTCCAAAGCCCGCTCCCAAGGTTGGAGACCCACCAAGCGCCAAGGGAAAGAATCGTCTCGATGCAGTTCCCAATCGTCCAACCACGTCAATCATTTCACGTACAAGTCTCTGCTACTCGAGGGCAGTCTGTAAAATCCAAACTATACGCATCCGTAGTAAGAGGTTGATAAGCCTCCCAAACTCGGTGAGAGGGAGGACGACCCACTTGAAAGAATCTCAACTCGACCCCTTTGTCCCAGGTCAGATCCAAATGACTCCTAAACAGAATGACCGTTTTTCCAAACGACCGAGGAATATGCACACAATGTTGGGTACAAAAATGATGGTATAAGGATAGTCGTGCTCGTAATACGTGACTCGATCCGCCACTGACCCAGATTTCCAAACACAATAGTGGTGCGATGTCGACACTAGTCCAATAAACTCTTTTACCGAAACCATTTTTGCATGCTCTCTTTCCTCCAAGCGTGGTATTTTTGGACAAAAATGAAACTGTTTTCTGGCAAAAATGAAATTTATTTACAAAAAAATATTTACATCAAATAATATTTACAATATTTACATGCAAAGCAAACCATTGCGTACAGACAAATCCAATGGTTTAATCACTTTAAACCCAGTAGTTTTTTCACTTTCTTTTTCGTTCGGGGCATAATCAAGTCCATGGGTCTTTTTGTTGCTCTATGGCCAACCCTGTTTCAAAATTATCCAAGAACCAGATGAGATCATTACTCTCGTCAAACAGGAAAGGCACCGTGTCCAGCAACTGGGGTTAATGGGTATAAGCCGGGGGAAGTTGCGAGCAGTCTCCAAATACGGACGACATGATATGATCTATAGTAGAGTCGTCCATAAGGGTCGACTCCAAAATCTTGACCACAGGTGGTGGATCTAGTTGAAGGATCTGCACAGATGGTGGATCTGGTAAAAAGAACTGCACAGGTGGTGTCGTCGGCACAGGTGGAATCCGCACAAGTGGTGTCGTCAGCTCAGGTGTTGGATCTGGAATCTGCACAGGTGGTGACATCGGAACAGGGGATATCTGCACAGGTGGTTGAAAGACTGGTATCTGCACAGGTGGTTGAAAGACTGGTATCTGCACAGGTGGTTGAAAGACTGGTATCTGCACAGGTGGATCTGGAATGTGCTCAAGTGGTGTCGTCAGTTCAGGTGGTGGATCTGGTAGAAGGAACTGAGGTGTCGTCAGCACAGGAGGCTCTGGAATACTCACGGGTTGAGGGGTGGCCAAGGCAGTGGATGGTCTGACAATCAACACAGTAGGTATGATGACGGGTGTGATAAACACGCTGTTTCGTTTGGAGGAAGGCCCTGGCTGTTGAACCAAAGGTCGTTTGTTTGCCTCTGCACGTACATGAGCCGGGGTTGGAGGAGTGTAGCTTGTAGACTTTTTGATCGTACCGTTTCATTTTTCTAAAATCCCCCAGTTTAAATCCCTTCTCCATAAGTTGGAGGAGAATGGTTTCGGGGATAATATCCACAGTCTTTTGAACCGTCAACAAGATGTAACGGGTTCCAGCCGGGATCGGGTATGCCGTGTAGGGTTCCAACAGCATTCAATGATAGAGCATCTGATCATAGGCTCAAAGACAGGACGATGGAAATTCACAAATCAGCATGGGGACGTTGGTCGTTTGAATAAGGTGAATCTCACCAGACCTACCGTTCAGAAGCCGAAAGTAAAGTCTTTTTTCACAAAAAACATGTTGTTATAAATGTACACCATTCTCTTGTCAGATGTTTTTCAGGGGTCGATCAGGATAACTCAAAGTCCCTTGGAGGCTTTTTCTCCCACAAGGCATCGTCGGGCCTGAATTCGCTCACGTGCTTTGCCTCCATGATGGCACGCTTGAAGTTATTAATGAATATTAAAATAGAGATATCATTTTCCCACATTGTCAAAGGGCTTTTTCTCAAACAATCCTTGTGATGTATTGATCCATCCGGTACAACGACGTGATCAAATTGTTTCACAATAAAATACTTTTCAAGTTCTTTAAATTAAAAATAACATTCACAAGTATCTGGTCCTTCAGTGCAGTTTTCCGTACTCCAGACGCAGTCCGTAATGTGAAATCCATTTTCATTCATTTTCACCTTGACGGGAACGGGATGTAGTTTCAAAAAGTTCTTGAAATTTCAATATACCCGCTAAACGTTCCAATCTTCATCTATAAAGACGACAAATTTGAGATATTTTCTTGGAGCATACCTGGGACAATATTTTCTTCCAATTCAGAGATTAAAGTTTTCAAGGAAGAAGCCATAGTTATGAACTTTTCAAAACAGCAAATGAAGTTGCAAGGAAACTATAAAAATAGTTTAGAGCTGCAAAGTAGTTCCTTATATAATCCTCAGGAAATTTTATTATTATTATTATTATTTACTTAACACTTTATAAGCTTAACACCTTTCTACACGAATCATTTCATCTTGCATTTGTGCCTATTGAAATTTCATCTTGCATTTTTGTGCCTTTTCAAAATTTTATCTTACCTTTTGAACATTGATCGTGCAGCCATCGTCGTTCCGACCGTGCTCTCTTCAACCGGATTGCTTAGTGTGTGGTCGGGGAGAAGAGCCACCCCATTATACTGCCATCCACGTTTTGTTGGAATTGATGGTGTTTCAAGAACGAATGTTGCACGGCGAGCCCACCGAAGCAAAAGTGGAGGAAATTTTAAAAAATGGAAAAGAATATTTACCCCTTGCCATGCATATGACGGACGAAAATAGCGTATGTTTGAAACAATGTACAATTATGTCAAAAGTGGTTTTCCCAACACCAGGGAAATTCTTCAAGGAATGTAAGGTGAAGCACCTGTTTGGCAAGCTGTAATCTATTCATCCATGTGTAATAATAAAAAAAAAAAATTATATATATATAGAGGGTGATGATGATGATGATTGTTAAGTTTAATGGAGCAAGGGGCCAACTTTTGGCCAAGCTGCGCCAAACACTTGTTAAAAGAAAAAAGAAAAAATATATATAAAGTATATGCGCACATTATTATGCATGTATGCATACATACGTAAAATATATAAAAATACAAAGAAACATACAAATCAAATTAAATGTAAAAATCGCCCTTTTTTAAAAGAAAGGCAAAAAGATTTTGCGGGAAGTTTCCCCCACCAATCGATAAGGTTAAAACTTGATGACGCAAGAAGGTGACGCGATGACGGTTAAAAAACGGACAATCTTTAAAATATGAAAGACGGAACAGTCGTCGTTGGCCACGAGGACATTTTGGGGCATTTTCAGTCTCAACAGAAGGTGACTTTGAGTAAAACCCTAGCACCAATGCGAAGTCGAGTCAAAACGGCATCATGTCTTCGCACTGGTAGTGCTTCCAATGAGAAGTGGAAGGATCCCCTATGCCAGTTTGTTGAGGATCTGTTGTTCCCAAGTCTCTTGCCATACACGATGGATATAGTTCTGTCTAAATGTTTACAAACCCTCAAAACAGACAGGCCGCTGCATCAACTGCTCAGACATAGATTGTGAAAGAATATCAGCCTGTCCATTACCAAAATACCCACGTGTCCAGGTACCCAGAGAAAAATTATATCAAAACCCCCTGCCTTTCCACCTTTCGTAGAATAATAAGTATTGCTATCACAGTGGGGTGAATACGGCGTTCTGTTAAAAGTGCAAAATACCATAGACCACTTATGCTGTCAGTGTAGACAAAAAAATGACGTGGTTAGAAACTATTATTGCTGAAGTGCGATAATAATGGCAGTTAATTCTGCACTAAAGACAGACATGGAATTATATAAGCTAAAACTTAAATGGTATTATTAAAAACAACACCACACCCAACATGTCCTACTGTCTTCGATCCGTCCGTGTAGACTGGTATGTATTTAGAAAAACTTATTGCGATGGAAAGAAAGAGTTGCTGATAAATAACAGCGGCAGTGCCTGCTTTGCCATAGCCCGAAAAAGGGGTTGTCATATTTAAAAATCCTGATGTCCCAGGGTGGAAAAGCAAGGATATTGTTTTCCTGGAAATTTATGTTATTTAAATGAGTGTTGTTTAGAACAGCCTTTGCTCTTTCTGCAAATGGTTTGATGTTAAATGAACGGGCCTCATAGAGTCGGTTGGAGAATTCAATGGCAAGAGCAAAGGGTTTTAATGGATGAGAAGGAACAGACATGGCACGAATAAAATAATTTGCACTTAATTGCCTCCGCCTCAGTTCTAAAGGTGGTTGATGGTTGGAAATGATGGCAAGCTCTACTTTTTAGACTGGTGGATGTTAGAGCCCCTACTCGGTCCTTCCAAAGTATACAAATTTGCTGAAAAGATTCGACAACATTGTCATTCAAGGCAAAGATGTGTTGCCGGCCCAAAAACAGTATCCAATCATGACGCAAAGTCAAAACTGGTGACTCCCGATGTCGTCTTTAACATTTTTAATGCCGAACTGTCGTCGTTGGCCATGAGTTTTGCCATCAGTCTCAATGTGGATTCTGCTCTGGTGGAGAACCCTAGCAACCTGTTTGTGGAGAGTTACAAAACATCTCCCGTCTTACATGTCCAAGACTCTCCCCGTCCCCAATTCAATCTTGGTTGGACTGTGGGTCCAAACCTTTATCCAAAATGCAGGCCATGCGTCGGATGAAAAACGGATCCAAACCATCCATACAGATGGTTTATGAAGCCTGCTTGAGGGCTAAGGAAACGCCTTCTGTGGCTGGGAGAAGCTTTCTCAACCTGAGAGACTTGCTGAACCTGAGAGAATCATTACTCCCTTCTCAAAGACCTGAAAGAATACCTACCTCCACCTGTTGAACTTGAAAGACCTACTGAACCTCTGGAGAATGCCACCTTGCTGATCCAGCATCCTGCACAACCTGAAAGATGTACCCATGGGAGATGGTGGACTTCCTCTGTTTCCGTGTAAATACAGTGTGGGGTGACACCACCCCCAGATCGCCGCCAGATGCCAAGAGTGTAGCGGCCCAGACAATTTCCCTTGCCTGTATGTCAAACGCCTGATCTTAGCGAGGGCATGGAACAACCACAGGCTATATTAAAAAGACTCAAACAGGAACCTCGGAGTGTTTCAAAAAACAACATTGTATTAGTGCCTAGAAATCAGTATCCTCTCGAAATTGCATATGGCTTCAATGGATTCATTCAACCCACCAAGGCCAAAATTTGGTATCACAAATGATTGATTGTTCAAACGTGTCTTTCATTTCATACTTAAAAGCCCTTATCACACATTTACTTCTCCCTTATCAGTCGACTTCCTCCTTCCGTCTACTATAAAAGCAAAGCTCAGAAGCTAGTCGCATCATTTTACTCTTGAGACATGGAACACGATTTAGCTTTCACACTGCATCTTGCCATGTACCCAGAGGCAGACCTCGGCGATTACATCAACTTTATGATGAATTTTCGGACTATTTTAATTCGTTTGAAAAATTACGAGGTGATTGAACTCGAAACCATCTGTGTCATGAACATTATTGATTTGATGATGGAAATCCTACCTTACCACGTGCCCCATGATGTGCCTTGGTTTGAAAGTTTTTCCTATTTCAAACCAGCCGACCTGGATAGCGAATACATGCAGCAAGAGGCTGCCAAAGAGAATGGCGCCTTCATCCAAGCCTTATGGATTCAATATGCCATACTCAAACTGTACGGTTTGGTGTACCTGGCTTGGAGAAGTTATGGGGCTCAAAACCTGACCACCCGACTCATTTGGCTCAAGCAGGGTTGGATGGATGTTTTGGGAGAAATGGCAAACACTAACCAGCTCCTCTGCAGCCAAACGTACCGGTTCCATGGTATGGTCGTGAGAGCGAAAACTCATTCAGACGGGCCGGAAAACGCAGTGCGGGCATGCATTTCACTCTGAGTTGCCTCCCTCCGAACACCTGGATGAGTAATCCCGTTTTCCCCTGCTGAACAACACTCCAAACCTTAGGGGCCTTATTAATCGTATTAGTCATTGAAACGTCAGAATGAGTTCAAGAAAGTGTGAGCATAGCTCAAAAGGTGATATTAAAAGCCAAACTCAACGAGATGAGATGAAAAAGAATTGATTAAAAAATTATTGAAAACCAAAAGAATAAAAGAGGATTTCTCGCTGACTATAGACTTACAATAATAAATAAGAAACAGCAATGAAGAATAGAAATTTCTGTATACTTCCTTGCTACATTCATTCTACCTAAATATTGGCAATGATACAGCCTTAAAGTAAAGTTAATGTTAACTTTTTTCACTATAAGTTTTTGACAGTATTTTCACAGTGTTTTAAACAAGTACAATAATGGGTAAAAAATCGAGCATTATAACATGTTTTTAGGTGAGATTTGAAACAAATGGGGACCATTTTGTGACATGGGTAAAATTTTGGAATGGGAGCCTCAAACGGTAATTAAAGGTTGGTTCAATCAATCCTGCTGAACATTATGACGCATAGAGTCGTTGAAACATGGAAATGAGATAAGGGGGAAACTGATAAATACCAAAAAATTGTAAATAAAGAGACTAAATATTTTGTGTGTTTTTTATGTGTGAAAATATTTGAAATGAAAAATTAAATGGACAGTTAAAACTGTCCTCTACAAGTAAAAAATTTTTTTTATAGTAATAAAATATTTTTTGATGCTAGAGTTTAAAGCTCCCAATCATCTCGTGATACTCAATCCTGCAAAAATGAATTCCCCAGACTATGATGATATTATTGACATGTTCAATGTTCGAACACCTATCTCATCTTTACCACCAACTCCAGTGAAAGCTACTCCATCCCATGAACAATCTCAAAATGCGATTTTTTATGATTCGTTACCACCCATGGAACAATCTACAGTTCCCAAGTCACCTTTGAAAGATCCCGTGGATTCTAAGCCACCAATTGTTTCTAAATCACCTGATCCACCTGTCAAGAATGCCCATGTCAAGAAGGTTGATTCCGTTATTCATTGTTCTCCACGATCCAGGGAACGACGAAATGAGGAGACGGAATGAGGAATGAAGGCTACGGGACCCCAGGATGTATAGAAGACCCGATTTCAGACCCTCGTATCGAAGGTATGATTTCAAACACAGAGTGTTTAGGAGACCCCCTTATGCACAGCAATTAATGCCCACTTCCCAGGAAAATGCTTAAGTCTTTTTCACAGCCAAGGTTTGGCCATGCTGTGTATTTGGAACAATGGTTTCACGCTGACCAACGGAGTCGTCTCGTATGGCATGGATCGGGAATGTCCCAACGAACTGTTTAAATTTTTACACTATCTCAATTCCACTATCGATTTGTGTCACCGACCAACATTGGTTAGCCAACACTCATGGTTGGCTACAGATGACTCCACCCACATCCTGTTTAAAAGTATAAAAGAAGACTCGTCTCGACGCTTCACATCAGTCGATGCTTCACTTCAGTGCACGATGGACCAAATCGATGCCTTCCCCGAGCACATTTCCACGACCGTTGTGCCCGTGACGCTGCCCGAGAAACCAGATGCATTGGAATATGCCGCTCTGCAGGGACAAGTCCAGGCTTGCATCAATTATCAGGAACCCAACGCGAAACGAGTTTTTGTCTTGTTTTGCAAAGACAATTGGTACCAAAAAAAAGACGCTGGTGGATAACTTCAAGAGTGCCATCATGGAGGCGAAGCACGTGAACGAATTAAGACCCGACGATGTCTTGTGGGAGAAATTCTCCAAGGGACTTTTGAGAAATCCCGAAGGACCCCTGAAAAACACCGACAAGAGGATGGTGTACATTTAGAACAACATGTCTTTTGTGAAAAAAGACTTTACTTTCGGCTTCCGAACGGTAAAGTCTGGTGAGATTCACCTTATTCAAACGACCAACGTCCCCATGCTGATTTGTGAATTTCCATCGTCCTGTCTCAGGTGTCGAGCCAATCCCAATTTGTTCAGGGAGGAGCTTTGAGCCCTATGATCAGATGCTCTATACTCGAATGGTGTCGGAACACAACACGGCCTACCCAATACCGGCTGGAACCCGTTACATTTTGTTGACGGTTCAAAAGACTCTGTTTGGTTTGGAGATTATCCCCGAAACCATTCTCCTCCAGCTCATGGAGAATGGATTTAACCTGGGTGGTTTTAGAAAAATGAAACGGTACGATCAAAAAGTCTACAAGCTACGTCCTCCTATCCCGGCTCATGTACCTGCAAAGACAAACAAATGACCTTTATAACAACAGCCAGGGCCTTCCTCCAAATGGAACAGTGTTTATCACACCCGTCATAAGACCACCTGTGTTTATTGCCAAACCATCCATTGCCTTGGCAACCCCTCAACCCGTGAGTATTCCAGAGCTTCCTGTGCTGACGACACCTCAGATCCTTCTACCAGATCCACCACCTGAACTGACGACACCACTTGAGCAGATTCCAGATCCACCTGTGCAGATACACGTCTTTCAACCACCTGTGCAGATATCCCCTGTTCCGACGTCACCACCTGTGCAGATTCCAGATCCAACACCTGAGCTGACGACACCACTTTTGCGGATTCCACCTGTGCCGATGACACCACCTGTGAAGCTTTATTACCAGATACACCACCTGTGCAGATCCTTCTACCAGATCCACCACCTGTGGTTGAGACTTTTGAGTCGAACCTTATGGACGACTCTTCTATAGATCAGATCATGTCGTCCGTATTTGGAGACTGCTCGCAACTTCCCCTGCCTCATACCCAAGAACCCCAGTTGCTGTG
>BMAU01003258.1:30000-37500 GCA_019973935.1 Trichonephila clavipes | reverse complement strand
TTGTCACTTTTTGTCTTTTATCTATGTGTTGTTTGCGTTTTTTAACGAAGTGGGCTTTACTCTGTTTGGCTCTTTCAACTTTGTATCAAAATGATAAGAGTTAAGGAAATCAATATGTCTAAGCAAACCATTTTTTCTCTTTGGCAAGGGCTTGATTCTCATCACTATGACTTGTTTTATTAGCATTTCTTCCACTAGACTTTGACTTCTTAGCTTTGCGCTTACTAGGTTAATTTCTCGTTCTTTAGTTGACATCGATGTTTTAGTATGATCGTTTGATTCCGTTAGTGCGTTTACGATGAGCATTTTTACTGTTAACGATGCACATTCAATTTCTTTCTCAACAAGTCGCTGTTCTGCAATTTTAAGTGTTTCTTGTAAGATCTCGTACTTTTTTTCAAGTTTAACTAACTTGTCAACCCTTTTCTAAATTTGATTCTTCTAATTTATGCGATTTATCTAATAACGCCGTTTTTCTAATGATAATGTAGATGTGTTACATACGTGCATTTCTAAATTTTTACATTTATCTTCTGCATTTTTTAATTTTAGTTGTAATACTTCTAGGCATTATATTTTAATTCCGATTGGTTATGTGCCTTAGATACATTAATTAAATTAATAAAGTGATCCTTTTTTATTAGGTAATGAATTCTATACCATTTGCACTAATTTTAAATTCAGTTTGTTTTAAAACATCAGTTCCAATAATTACATCAATAGTTGTTTGCGAATTGTCAATAACATAAATATCCGTCATAAATTTATTATCTTCAATATTAATAGTAGATTTAAAAGTTCCAAAGAGTTTAATTTCACTCTTACTGAAAGAAGTTAGTTTTATTTTCGTAGCATTTAACGTCGGTCTTCCAAGAATTTGATAAACACTTTCGCGTATTAAAAAGTAACAGCACTACCAGTATCAATAAGAGCATCAAAATCATAGCTATTAATTGTAACAGTTTTACGCATTTCTGATGAGGAATTGATTTCATTAACAACTTCACTAAGAACCTCATTAACAACTTCATGTTTAACGTCAGGTTTTTTAAATACACACACTGAGAGCTTTTATGACCAAATTGGTTACAATAAAAACATTTTAAACCTTTATTTTTATGGTAACATTCATTAGAGGTATGATTAAATAATCCACAATTATAACAACGTATACGCCCATCACTCTTATTAACATTAGCATCGTTAAATTGATCTTTATTATGAAATTTATTATCAGAACACATATTTTTATTAGATGTAGGAAAATCATACTGCTTAAATTTTGTACACTTGTTTTCATTATCAATACAATAAGAATTATTTTGCATAAAAACCTTTTCATATATTTTTAACTTTTCTTTAAATTCTGAAATATTTTTACATGCATATAATATCAATTTATTAGGGTTAGAATCAGGTATACCAGTTATACAATACATAATTAGGCTTTGATCGTCTAAACGAAAGTGTGATTTTGAAGCAATTTCACGCATGGCCAAAAAATATTCAAATAGAGATTCCGTAGGGCGTAATTTCCGTTTTTGCATTTCCTTGTGTACGTCGTAAGAACAAAATAAATCTTCAAGTTCTTCAATTAATGCAGCTTTTAGAGAAATATACGTTAATATGTTATGGAGAGTTTGGATAAAAGTCTTTGCAGGACCTTAGCAAACGTTTTAACACAAATAATTTTTGCAAATCAGATATGTGTGGGATAAAAATAAAGTTTTCTTCTACGTCGCGAAAAAAAAACTTTAACGCTGTAATTATCATTTCCCGTAAAAGACCTCATAGTTGAAAAAAGGTCCTTTAACAAAAATGCATTCTCTTCGTTTCCTCTTTGGCTTTGATTTCGTTGTGTTTGAGGGAGGGGAACAAAACCATCCTGCGGAGAGGGCAAGTGATAAATTGGCGGGGTGAGGGGTTGTTTATTCGCGTCATTCGTAGATTCTAGCGAAAAAGGCGCAGAGTCTTCGTCATCCGTCAATTGTTCGGTAAAATTATTTTTTAAAGACGCAAGGTCTGATAAATTTTTAAATATATGCTCGCTTAATTCTTTGACGCTTCCCGCGCAATTCAGTCCTAATATAGTGCATACGCTAATAAGTTCAGATTTGGTAAAGTCCTTTAAAATTTTATTCTTTCGTGCTTCAATGTCGTAATTCTGTGGGAAACCCGCGAATTTTTTTAACTCTTTTCTAGAAGATTTACTGTAGGGTTCGTCATTTACAATTTTGTGCAGAAGTTGCACCGTTGAAGCAGGGGCCGTCTTTAATATGTTCGCAATAGCAGCAATTCCCTCTAGACAGACCATCGTAAATAAATATCTTCAGAACAATAAAGGAGTAAATTGGAATGGACTCACCGTTGATGATTTCGTCGTTGTGGTTTGCGTTGCCGGTTTCGTCGTTGAAGCGTGCGTGGTCCACCAGTCTTGACTCGTTGTATTTTCTAGGGGTTTTTAATTTTAATTTAATTTGAGGCCGAGCCCCCAAATGTTATGTTGGTACTTGGATGAATTCGTAAACTGGGATTTGCCAGAATAATCTATTTATTTTTAAAACAAGAATAAAGAAAAGGGAGAATAACAATTAATGAATGGAGTGAAACATTTAAACGCGCGTCGTAGCCTAATTGTCTGTCACTATTTTTTAAAGGTTATTACTGCTCTGCCGATGCGCGTCTGCCTCTCATGCGGTCCCAACGGATTCTGTTTAGTTCTGATGTTCCTTCCTTCGTCGCTTCTTTCCCCCGTCGGGGACATTGCCCTCTCTGGGGGATGCTAAGGGGGCTTGCAATTGCGCCTTCAACTTCACATAAATATATATATATATATAAATACATATATATATATATAAATACACATATATATATATATATATATATAAATACATATATATATAAATAAATATATATACATATATATAAATATATATATATAATATGTATATATACATATATATATATATATTATATATTTATATATATATTTATATATATATATTTATATATACACTGCTCAAAACAATTAGGGGGCAAGCAAAAGTGAAGAAAACCGTGTGAGACAGCCACGTATGGGCATACAATGCATAGTAAACGCGTATCAATGCGCAATACAGAAAAAAGGCTGAAAAAATTTGAAATTAAGCTTTAATTCTTTGAAAATATGGAAAAAACATGAAAAAATGATTTAGGGCAACAATTTGGTTACATGTAAACGATAAAAGAAGGTACTGTTTAGACATGATGCATGAGTTTTAATAAGGTGTGTGGTCTCCTCTCGAACAGCTAAGACTGCTGCACACCTGTTTGCCATGGATGCGATGAAGTTATCGATCAGACTTTGGGGAATACTGTTCCACTCCTCAAGAAGTGCAATCTCCAAGTCTCGGACAGTAGCAGACGGCCTTGGTCGCGCAGCAATGCGTCGTTCGAGCATGTCCCAAACATGCTCGATTGGATTCAGGTCAGGAGAGCACGCTGGCCATTCCATACGCTGTATTGTTTCAGCTTCAAGCATGTTCTCCACCAGACGAGCTCTATGCGGTCGGGCATTATCATCCTGGAAAACAAAGGAATCTCTAATGGCTCCAGCGTAAGGGATGACATGAGGTCGAAGTATCTCGTCTGCATACCTTTGGCCCGTCAAAGTGCCATTCCGAATGATATGCAGGTCCGTACGTCCGCCTATGCTGATTCCACCCCATACCATCCAACCAGCTCTTCTGTATTGTGACCTTTCACGAACGAATGTGGGGTTATTTCGAGTGCCCCTGTCCCTCCATACAAGAACACGTCGGGTGTCACACTCTAGACTGAATCGGGACTCGTCTGTAAACAGCACTTGGCTCCAATCATGTTGCTCTTAATCTCGATGTTCAGCAGCCCATCTTCTTCGGGCCCGCACGGTGGCGTGGGGTCAACGGAATGCAGACCATTGGCCTACATGCATAGAGCCCTCCCTTATGAAGCCGATTACGTACTGTTTGGCTGGACACCCTTCGTCCTGTTGCCAAGAGCAACTGTCTTTGCAGCTGCGTAGTATTCTCTGTTCTGTTTCGACGGGCTGTTAACTGTATATACCGGTCATCAGTTGATGTAGTGGCGCGTGGCCTACCTGCCCCTGGTCGACGTCTAACATTTCCTGTTTCTTGGAATCGATTCCACAGCCTTGCAACAACACTTCTGGCGACTCAACTGCGTCCGCGACACTACGTTGTGTTTGCCCGGATTCCAGTCTGCCTATAACACGCCATGCCATGGATTCCGGTAAATCACGTTGTTGAGACATTCTCAAGTAACCTTGTCTAAAAAAATACTGCGCAATCAGATTTCACAGTTACGGCAATAAAACAGACGTTTCTGCAACATCCCGATTTCTGCCCTTCTCTCCTTTTTTTGGTTTTGACGTCATGAACTTTGATTTGCATATAAAGTTTTCTTCTTCCGTTTCCTGGTAGGCTTTACATTATGGATGATTCATTTTATGTTACTTATTGGTATACATCTTTGCTTACTTTTGTTAAAATCATGTGCTCCCCTAATTGTTTTGAGCGGTGTATATTTATATATATTTATATACATATATATAAATATATATATATAAATATAAATATATATATATATATAAAATATATATATATAAATATAAATAAATATATATATATAAAATATATATATATAAATATATATATATATATATAAAAATATATATATATATATATATATAAAATATATATATATATATATATATAAATATATATATATATATATATAAATATAAATATATATAAATATATATATATATATATATAAATATATATATATATATATAAAATATAAATATATAAATATATATATATATATAAAATATATATATATATATATAAATATATATATATAAATATATATATATATAAATATATATATATAAATATATATATATATATATATATATATATATATATAAATATATATATATATATATATATATATATATATATATATATATAAATATATATATATATATAAATATATATATATATATATATAAATATATATAAATATATATTTATATATATATATTTATATATGTTCTGTTAAAGAACTACATCTTCGTAATAGTAATTTTAATATTAAAATATTGAAGACTAGAGTTTTTTGGAACAAAAAATTCATTAATGGCCATCATAATCATTATAAACAAAACTTGTTAGATTCTAATAATCACATTTCTCAAAATATTAATAAATGTTACACTAAGAGTCCTGCTATACATGGAATTATTGATAATTTATCTTCTTACAATTTTGATAACTCTCAATCTTATAATAGTCTTAAGTTAAAATTCAATAAATGTAGAGATAGTAGATGTAAGGCATGTACTATGTTAAATATGGATCAATATGATTGTGATTCTAAATTTAACCTTTGTAAAACTTTTAATTGTATTTATATTTTAAATTGTAAAGTATGTCAATATAAATATATAGGACAGACCTCAATACTATTAACTTAAGGATTAATCAGCATAGACATGATGTTAAATTCTTTAATAATTCCAATAATTCTAATAAATTGAACTTAGACACTTTTATATGCATGATTTCAAAAATGTTGAACTGTCTATCACATTAAAATTTCTCCAATTACTAAGCACAGATTATGGTGGGAAAATCACTTTATTAGGAGTTTTAATACAATCTATCCATATGGCCTTAATGTTTTGTATTTTGCTAAAAATACTCTGCAAATAATGTTACAGAATAATAATAAAGAATTTTTTATAATGCCAATAAATTAAACAATACTTCTAAAGAAAATCTAGAAGTAATAGAACTAAAAGGAAAAGTAGAGATAAAAATTCATTAAATGACAATATTAGAGTTCTTATTGATGATTTTGAAAAAAAAACTTTAATATCAAGAAGATCAAATACTTCATGTTTGGTCTTAATAAACATGAAATTGCATTGTTATATGAATCCTTAAATAATGATTCCTTAAAGGTTTGTCATGCAGTACACATTATTAAAGACATTCTTAACTATCTAGTTAATAAATTCAATATTAATGTTGAGAAAATTAATGAACCTATTACAGAGTACTGCACTTTATTATTCATGAATAAAACTTTTGACAAAATTAACTTTTCTAGTGTATTTAATAGACATTTGTCTCTTTTTCCAGTTAAAAAGGTTGTTGTAAAGAAAGCTTTTAAATATAACAAAACGATGGGCAGATTTATCTTTAATTACAACAATAGTTCGCCCTCTATTAATATAGAAGTTGTATGTGTAATAACTATAATGATTTTATTGATGGTCATCATAAACATGTAGTTACTGGCAACTTAGATATAATCAATGATAATATTTTAAAAGATATAATGAGTAAAGGCACTAATTTTAGAGATTAAATGTTTCTAATAACAACAATACTGTTGAAAAACAAATTTTTAAAGATATAGATAATTTTATTACAAAATCTGCAATTAAATTTGGACTACCTATGGAGGCATTTGAAGAGTATAAGTACAATATTTTAAAAGACCTTATGAATTTTAGCTACCATTCTCACAATATGAAACTACTTTTAAAGATATAAAACAGAAAATTTATGAATTACAAAAGAATTTTATCATAGTTTACATTGATAAAGTACCTGGTAACTATTATGCTGTGATTTGTAAGTATTTTTATTATAATATTCTTTATGATCACTTTCTTAATAATGGTTCTTTTAAAAAATTAGATTTGTCACATAATGAAATTAGTAATCGTATTATTGCTATTTATAATAAATTAGGTTATTGTATTCCTAAAATTAAAAAAGTTTCCATATATTTTTTTTTTAACTCCAAAATTCCATAAAAGTCCGGTTAAATTTAGAATTGTGACAAATGGTTTTAGAACATATATTACTACTGCGGGCAAATTACTTCATAATATTATACAAAACTTTATTAATCAGCAATGTAATAAAGCTATAATTAAAAATAGTAAAGAGATTATAGATTTTTTTAATGATAAAAATATTTATTCAGTTCATAGTTATGACTTTGAAGATCTTTTCAATTCCATTGATTTATATGATATTATTAAAGTAATTTTAGAAAACCACAGTATGTATAACCTTAATATTAATTTTAACAAATTTAAAACTCTCATAGATTTTGTCTTAAAAGAAAATTATATCAGTTTTTTTTAATGGTTCTTTATATAAACAGGAGAAAGGACTCCCACAAGGGTTCCCAGCTAGTAATAGTTTGGCTAATCTTTATTTACATTTTTATGAATATAGTTATGTTATTAATAATGACTACTACATTTTTAGATATATTGATGATTTAATTATTTTTGGTAAAAATGATAATTTAAATCTATTATTAATTTTTATCCGTCCTACTTAAACTTAGTTAAAATTAATAATAATCCAATCAAAACAAATTACCTAGATGTATCACTGTATATTAAGGATTTGAAACTACATTCTAATATTT
>BMAU01003258.1:0-25000 GCA_019973935.1 Trichonephila clavipes | reverse complement strand
TTATGACGTCATGCGACGTCACGAATCACTCTGAATGCGAAAATTTAAACTTTATGCTTAGATTTTCGAAATTATTGTATAACTCTTCTATGGTTATGTTTATGCGTTGTCATATTTATCTATTTATTGTCCTTTGATACGTAATTGGGATTATTTTTCGAATAAATCTTTTTAAAAAGTTATTTTTTCAAGAACTCAAATTTTGTTTTGTAGGTTTGGCAACAGTTGGATGGCATTATCGCGGGATGTTTACGACTTTGATTAAATTCTACATCGTGTTTTTTCTGTAATTTTAAGCTAAATTTATTTCTCTTTATTAAGCGAAAATGAAACTAACATAATTGACTTCTGTACGCTACTTACTTTTCTACCAAATAGTTTCCGTCAACCATTTACCTGAAATAAACAGACGTAGCCAAATGCCGCGATATAACATTCAATGTTTGGAAACAATATTTTTTTCCCACTTGGAGATATTTTAATGTGACTAAATTAATCGACGGAGTTTTTAATAGGAATGATTTTTTTCTTTTTTAGACAACCTTTTAAACTTCATTTGATTCTTACGTATTATCGCTTTTCGCAAAGTTGGCCATTCCATTTTCGCAGATGTTGTACGCGCGGAATTGGCAATCGTGCTTCGTTTTATACAATATCACTAATAGGTTGCGATAATACGTGAGTACCTTTCATTTGATGTTAGTATTGAAATACAAATGTTAAAACTAAGATTTTCTGATTTTGAGTCATCAAAATATTGCACCTTATTTTGTTTTTCATTGCCTTATAAGATTATTACCTTCTTATACAGATTCCATTAGTAATTTGTTAAAAAAAATACTGGAAGTTATTATGGTTTGTTTTTGTCAGGGACGTAGAGCTACCGCTGTATCAATGATGCAGGAGCCCCAACGAATGTTATTACAATCCCACTTACATGGGGCTCATATCTGAAAAAGGGCCACAAAGGAATTCGGATACAAGGCCCACTCAGAGCTGTTTTGTAATTTCATATGTTTTTCTTTAAGCCTTCACTTTAACTGCAGTCAATCGGCTTGAGTACATAAAATTGTATTGCAGAAACTCGAACTTAGGTCATCATACTGGCCAAGCAAACGCCGTGCGAGGGATAAATGCTGATCAAATTAGAGTAAGCATCAGTGAATGAGCAAAACAGACAGAGGGCTCAAATACATGTTGAGGAAGCAGGTTGTCATAAGATTGTAATTATTTTTTCAAATTTTACTTTCGCGTTGATAAAGATAGTTCAGCTCTTTTTATGTCAATTACTATTCGTATTGTATATCATGTTTCAATTTATTTTTAAGCACAGAATATTTACTTTGGATAATTTTTATACATAAAATACTAAATTTAATTCTGTACACTATGTATGTGTTTAGCGAGTAGCATACCGATTAAAATCTTCCACCTACTGTAAAATCCGACGTATAATGCGCACTTTGAAAACAAAAAATAAGATAGAAATTTACAGGTGTGAGTTATACGCTGGGTATAAAAATGAGGGCTTTAAAAATTAAAAAATGAGCATAAAAAAGTTTTAACTTCTAAATATTTCGAAATATTATTTTTTTAAAAGTCATGACATTCTTATTGAACTTAAAAGGTGGTAGTTCTAAAAGTATACTATTTTTGCAATTGCTTAGATACACACCTTGAATAAATCGCTTCTAAACATAACAGCATTGCATTTGTACATTTCAGATTTTTTCGTAAAAAAGGGATGCACATTATATAGCGAATATACCTAAAATTTAAAAAATTGCAGTTTGAAAGTATGGGTGTGCATTATATGCCGGACTTTACAGTATTTTATCTTTCTCCAATGAATCTAAATTAATATATAATTTTTATTGGTACTTTATTTTTTCTTTAGTCGGCCATTTACCTAAAATCAAAAGACATCGCCAAATACTGCAATATGCATTCAATAAGGGAAGAACATTCTATGCCTGTTTGTGCATAATAATAATACTTTTGCACTTGGTAGTGAATTTTTCCACGAAATAGTTATTGTAGTTTTTGATAGTTGGGGCAATAACATTAGACTCGCGAAATATCTATTTTGTGTAATTTCAAAATTTTATTTGGTGTTACTGTGAAATATAAATGGAAAAATTAAGATTTTCTGATGTATATTTTGTGTTTGTTTTGATATTTATGTATTATTGCAACCATATTGGCAACATTAGCACTTAATTGCCAATTCACCGTGTATGATGCGAACAAAATCAGGGTTGATATAGTTGCAACAGTACCCAAGAACCTTTGTTTGCAACTTTTTTTGGTGATTTTATCAAAATGATAATTTGTTGTTAATAATTGGTTTTTGATAGCTTTTTATCATTTAAGTTTGTTATAGCTAGCTAGCTGTACCCAATCATGTTTTCCTGTGGCTCAGTCTGGTTAAAAAGAAAGAAAGAAAAGAGAAATCACACATTTCTAATATCTTTAACTGCTTGCACTTGAGGTATGATTTTTTTTTATAAAAAAATTGGAAATATACATTAAGTAAACTTTTCTAAACAGATTTATTTCATTTGTAATTTGTTAACAGAATACTCCCAAATTATTATGGTTTTTTTGTCATGGTATGAATCTAAAATTATTTGCATTGTCTCTATAGAAGAGGTGCCAAGTTTGAAAACAAATTAAATGACTCTGCTTGAGGTGAAAGGGTTAATTTTACAATGCTTATGAGTAGACATTTTGTGTTGCTTCATTGTCTGTATATATACAGAAATTGTCTGCTGTGCCTGTTTTAGAGCAGTAGTTGCCATTTTTCAACACTTCATGAACCACTTAATGTATAACTTTATAATTAGCGTTTCACTAATAGGATTGACCTCTATGTGGTGGAGCACTATAGCTATATTTACGTCTTTATTTAATCTTCTATGCCCTGAAAATAAGCGGTAAAATCCTAGGAGAGCCCACACCCTTGGCGACAAACCAAAAAAGGCGCCAAGCCAGAACAAGATGGTGCCAAGCGAAAGCGACAATGGTGGCAAGGAAATATAGCGGGATAAGGTGGATGCATAATGAAAATATATGTAAGCAATACAAAAATTAAACATTTGAGATAAAAAATATAAAAACAGCACTTTTACTTTCTTACTGCTGATCTTTTCCGAGTGGAGGGGACAGCGTAACAACAGATTTTAAAAAAGTCTTAAAGGTCTCATCGCTAAGCGAATGATCGTGTGAACTCTGCCATATTTATTCGGCGAGGTAAGGGTCGAACATACATTCGGCGTGGCTGGCAGGATTTCGAAGAAAGCGTTTTATTTCCGACCATGTTACATCATGCTGATCATAACATTTAGGACATTCATAACTCGAGGCAATCAATCCTTCCTTCATACACCATTCAATCAATTCTTTCTTACCTTTCGCATTCAACAAAGTAAAAAATTCTAAAGTAGATTCCCTCACACGCGACCAGCCGGAGACCAACAACAAAATGAAATTCGAAATGCGCGTCCACAAAATACAAAAATGCTAGAAATAGTTAGGGTTGTCGTATGTAGTGTTTAAAAAAGTAGGGTTACCAAGATGGTGCAATTATCGCCAACCAAAGTAATTCGCGCCAAGGGTGTGGGCTCTTCTAGGAGTGAACCAAATAAGTTTCATGAAAAGCAACAATCAACAAACTGAAGTGTTTTGCCTACAATTTTCCAAAAAATGGTTGAGGTTAACAAAAATCGCTGACTTCAGGAATTATGTTTTTTTGTTTAGTTATTTCAGTTACTAAAAGCTTTTAGTAAAGAATAATTCGTGTTCCGTAATATGTTGTTTTGTTGTTCATCTTTTTTTAAACTGAATCTTCATAAAAGTATAAATAATTTCCCAATTTTTCTGCATACCATCCAAAATTTTTCTCGCATCCCCAATTGGTGACTGCTGCTCTGTAACACACATCAGTAATTATGTATTAGCGTCACTGTAACAAAATTGGTGCCATGTATATTGTACCTTAATATCTAAACAATAAAGATTCTACCATTTTTTTTTTATGAAAAAAGAAATGGAGGGAAAATGTTGCAATTTGCATGGTGGTAATTTGGCTGTGGTGATGCTAATATTTAAGTACACCCATAACAAATAATTGTCCATGTGAAAAGCTGTCTGTGTCTAGATATAAGCCACTCTGTTTTTAAGATAGGCCCTTAACTTTGTTGATAATAATTGCTAATACTAATCGAATTGTGAATTGCAAAAATACTCCCATCATTATCTTTGTTGTAGTTTTCTGCTGCAAAATCCGTGTTTATATTGGAATTTTCCTGGCGTATTCGATTAAAAATACCTTCAGCCTCTCATTGCGTTGAATTTCAGCTGTGTCAATTGATGCACGTTTAAAGTTAAATATTTCATTAGCATTTTTTATTTTTTCCTTTTCTTTTTTTTTCTGATTTTTCTTTCTTTTTTCATGTTTTGAAATTTTATATGTTTTTGTTTTAATTTTCTTTTCTTTTTAAGTGTAATTTTAAGTTTTTAAGAAATTTTATATGCTTTGTTTGAATTTTTTTTCTTTTTAAGTGCTGTCAATTGGCTTCACTAGATAAAAATAATTCCTTGCGGGAAATCAAACTTAGGTTGTCATACTTGCAAGGCAAAAGTACTACAATGAGTGTAATTGCACATCAAACTGAGAAAGAATGGATATCAGCAAATGAGAAAAGCAGACAAAGAATGTCACAAACACAGGCTGAGGGCGCAGCAAAGCAACATGCAGCCAGACTTGAGGAAGCTCATTTGCGAGCACATCATTCGTGTTTTACAACATCAGAAATATGTTAACCAAAAACAGCACATCTGCGTCAAACATGACTTTGTGGTGAGCAATCACACAGTAACAGTCAACTTGCATTCCGGTACAACCCAGTGGAAGATTCTAGGTTCAGGCAGAATGTTCTCATTTACACAATGATGGAAGTGTATCCTTATTGCGCGCGCAATGTTCTGGAATTTAAGGGAGAAACCAAAGGAATGTTTTGTACCACTGAAAAAATTAAACTGCCTCAACTCAGAGAACAGAGCCATTACAAATTTTGCTTGCTAGATATACTGCGGAATCAAAACATTTCCTATATGACATCAGGAAATACAATTCATGTTTCCAAGTGACAATGTTTGGATAAATGTGCCTTTGTGAACACACCTCTGATTTAATAAAAATATCCATAAGCATTGTAAAACTAACCCAATTCCCTCAATGAATCCAGAGTGGAGCCATTTAAAATTTATCTTCAAACTTGAGGGTCGCCACTTTAAAGACAATATAAATAAATTTAGAGAGTTTCATAACATGACACAAGGACAAAAATAAGCTGTAATAACTTCAAACATTTGGTTAACAAATTATAAATATCAGTTTAGGAAAGTTTTTCGTTTATATATTTATACATTTTTTTTATAAAAGATCATACGTGCAATGCAAATTATTTTACATACTGAAAATATGTCCTTTCTGTTAAACAAGACTGAGCCACATCAACGTATGTATATATATAAATATATATATATATATATATATATATATATATATTTATATATATATATATATATATATATTTATATATATATATATATATATATATATATATATATATATATATATATATAGCGTGGCAGGGTACAGCTAGTATATTTATATATATATATATATTTATATATATATTTTTATGTATATATATATTTATATATATATATATTTATATATATATATATTTATATATATTTATATATATATATATATATATTTTATATATATATATATTTATATATATTTATTTATATATATATATTTATATATATTTATATATATATAAATATATATATATATATATTTATATATATTTATTTATATATATATTTATATATATTTATATATATATAAATATATATATATATTTATATATATATGTAAGGATAATTAAATTAGATTAAAAATTAAATTCCCTATCTAGCACTTGATTCATCTTTCTCAGGTCTCATCTTCAAGTATCAAACTAATCACCCATTTATTTCTTCCGAAAATATGGCCTAGCCAATAAACATGTCTAATTCCTGATCGTTAGATTTAATAGTCAACATATGTCAGCATTAACTTGCAAGCAACCTCTTCAAAGCAGCGATACTTACCATATGTTTTTCAAGTGTTATCCACTTGAAACCACCACCATGGCGTGCTTTTTACTCCCTGCTCTTAGCGTCAGAAGAGATGTCGAAACGATTGAATAAAGATCTCCTTTTTTAAACTTTAATCTGATTCTGTCTTAAAAATCATGACATATATATATTTATATATATATATATATATATAAATATATATATATATTTTATATATATATAAATATATATATTTATATATATATATATATATATATATATTTATATATATATATTAATATATATATATATATATATTATATATATATATATATATTTATATATATATATTAATATATATATATATATAGGCCTTTACCCCATACTGTTTTTTTCTAACTTATATATTTATATGTTTAATCAAACGTTCAGAAAAAAGCAATGATTTCAATAGCTATTTGTTAATTTTTCTTTCATTTATTGCTTATAGAATTTTGATTTTAATAAATATATATATGTTTTTTTAAAAGGATTATTTCATTGCGAAATTAATTCTTTGTTAATTAAAAAGTACATAGTCTATTTAAGAAAATAAGTGGAATGGAACAAATTTCGAAAAAGGGAAATTTTTTGACATAATTTTAAAAATCACTCACATTTGTGCGCGTACAAACACACACACACAGAAATGCTGGTGTCATGAAGAAAAGAGAAAGCCCGAGCTATACCGGGCAAAGCGGTGGAGGGGGGGTGGATGGAAGTCATTTTAAAAATGAGTATTAGAAGTTCTGATTTTGTGAAAGAAAGGGAAAATTTATAAAAGTAGAGATAGCCCGTGCAACGCCGAGCCATGCAGCTAGTACACCCTGTATTTGTCTCAAAAGTTTTTATTTGTTTAAAAAAATATTTATGTAATAAAGTATAAATTTTTAAAAGAATTCTCTATTTTATTTCTTTTTTTAAAAAGATTAGAAATAAAACATTTTTAAAAGCAAATAATTTAATATTAACATATTTTCCTGTATATAATCCGCGGATTATGTGTTAAAAAAGTTTCAAATTTCGTTGTGCGTATTATACGCCACCGCGGATTATTTGAGAAAAAACATTCTCCATCAGAAAAGCGAACAATAAAGTTTTGAAAGAAATGCCGTTTATATTTTATAAAATAAATAATAGATGGCGTTTTCATAACTCGGATGATGTATGTCAGCTATGACTAGTTTTTGTCCAATTACATTCAAAAACGAATTCGATTCCTCGGAAGGAAAAAACAGTTACGAGTCGCTGGCGCCATTCCCAATTTTCTCTTGATTAGAGCCAACTCAACTACTAATCAGAAAGCTCCCTCTCGCAAACGTGGGAGAGAGCAGTCGAATTCTAGTTTCTTCACACCACACAACACATGAAAAGCTTCTTCCCCCATTGGACAGGCTATAAGCCATCCCGAGGCTCCCATTGGCCGAAGGAAACTCAAGCTAATGTTTAATTCCTTATCTCAGTAAAAGTATTAGTAGCTTTGAATAAAGCTGTTCCTTTTCTTTTTATATAATATTTTAAATTCAACCTCAAAGCAAAAATTCTCTTTATCTTTCATTAAATTATTAATTTTCTTAAAAACCTTAAAATAAAATGGGCAATGTAATTAAGTTATTCTCAAGTATAAATTCACCAGACAAGAGATCAAAGCCCTGGCGGGCTAAGTGCTTTAGGAACGAAACCCAGCTAAACTAGAGCTATTACGACCTTCGAAAGTTTTCATCATGTTGAAACGAAAGTGTTAAGTTACACTGCAAACTTCAAGTTAAAAGTTATAGAGAAGGCTACCAAAATCGGGAAGCTGCAAGGTTTTTCAACGTTGACGAATTGAATATTCGTTTGTGGAGAAAAACTGTGGCCGCGGTAGCCGAGTGGTATAGGTATCGGACCGTGGCTTGCTTTGTCACGAGTTTGAGTCCAGTACCACTAAAGATCCGCCGTGTAGGGCAGCGATGCACGTTAAATCTGTCGAGAGCTGAAACGTCCTCCCGTTGGTGTGGTGGGGTAGTTAGGAGAGGGAGGTGCCAGCTCAGGTGTCGTCCACGGCACTTGATCATGGTTCAAAATTACGTGGTCCGTCGCCAAAAACCCTCGTGTAGCTGACCAGTGCGACGTTAATATTGAATCAATCAATCAGTTGATCACAATCTTGTGATAATGGATGGTAAAAAAATTGAGAATAATGTTTTTAATCACTCTATGAACACCTAACCATTCTCTATGCATGTAAATTATATGCTATAAATTTATAAAACTTTACTATGCAATGATATACACTGCTGGACAATTGCTAAGGACGGATCATAAATTGCTATGTAGCATAACATTAAGAGAGACATGAGGCCTAGTAGGATAAAATATAGTTGCCACACTGTTCAGACATTAGAATAAAGAATATTTATTGTTCTGTAAAGTACAAAAGCTGTGAAACATCTGAAAGAAAAAAAACTGTTCATTTGATCTGCGTACGGAGAAATGGAACAATGCATCTAAAAGTCAACAGGCACCTTAAATAAAGGTATCAGTACGGGATATGTCCACCGTGGAGTGTGATGCAACATTCCACACGTCGTACCATACTTTGCACAACATTATCCAGCAGCTGTTGAGGCAATTTATCCCATTCCTCTGTGAGTGCACGGATGAGGGTGTTCTTGTTTGTCAAAGGATAGTTTCGACCAGCAACTTGCCTCCCCAAAGCATCCCACACATTTTCAATGGGGTTTAGATCTGGAGAACGCGCTGGCCATACGAGACGTTGAATACCCTCGCTGTCTAGACAATTCTGAACAGCGAGTGCTCGATGACATGTTGCGTTGTCGTCCATAAAAATAAATTTATCACCGACAGGCACGGAAAAGACGAACATGAGGAAGTAAAACTTCATCAATGTATCGTCGACCCGTCATAGTCCCATTCGCAACCACATGTAGGCGCGTGTGGCCATTGATCAGGATGCCGGCCTACACCATGATACTGCAAGTCGGATATCGATCCTTTTCCTGGATATTTTCTGGACGATAAGCAGTACCACGCTCGCGCCAGATCAGTTGGTGTCTACAATCCGATGACAGACTGAACCTACTCTCATCTGAGAATAGTACGCATGCCCAGTCCTGTTCAGTCCAATTGTGATGCTCACGACACCATTGCAAACGGGCAGTACGGTGCTGTCTGGTCAATGGGACACACACAACCGGTCTGCGTACGTATAGTCCTCCTCCCCTTAAACGTCTGGCAACAGTTTTTGGGAGATCTGCTTTCCTGAGGCAGCAAGAAACTGATTTGCCACCTGCTGAGCTGTGGTGCGCCTGTTCCTTTTTGCTGATAGGACGATATATCTGTCTTCTGCAGGCGTCGTACTTTTAACACGACCTCCCCCGTGCCGTCTACTACACATTCCAGTAGTTTTAAATGAATTCCACACTCGTGAAACAACGCTGTGAGCGATGTTGAACTCCCTGGCAACATTTGTTATTTTTCGCCCTTCTTCGATCTTTCCAATAATTCGGCCACGCATAAAATCATCTATGTGATGTCTGGAAGACATGCCAAAAATTTTAAGTTCGTCTATTAAATCTTCCCTGTAAAACTTTGACTTGAAACAACAACTGTCCACACGCGTCAAAACCTTTAAAGCTCTTATGAACGCTATCACGTGATGAACAGACGTGGGAAAAAATTTGCATACTCATACTTCTTCTTACTAATATCCCGCACTTATTCTAATTTTCCACATTTTGCTTCCTTTCATTTTGTGGTTGCTATGGATGATAGTGTTATCCGTCCTTAGCAATTGTCCAGCAGTGTATAAATGATTCTAACATTAAATTTATAATTAAAGCAAATTTTATTCTTTGTATAATTAACTTGATTTGATTATTAATTTGATATTGTAATTAATATTAATTTGGTATCGGTAATATTTCTGTTAAACAAGAATAAAACTTTTTTCATTTTCTTTTTTAATACCTTGCTCTAATCAAAAATCTTTTTTAAATTATATTTATTGAACTAAATTATAAATACCAAGATTAATAATTTCTTCATAGAAATCTAATGAAATTCAGTTAATGTCATCTTTTTCTGAGTGTTATAAGTATTGTAACGTCGTCAGAAGGTAGCATGAAAATAATACATCACAGCAAGGTTGTGGGAGTAAAAAATACTTTTAATTTTTTTCTCCAATAGGATAATCGATTTAAGTTAAATTGTAAAGTTAATAGTTTCCGTGACTATAGCCGGTATGGTATCCCCGTTTTGAAACCGCTCTCCACAGCTTGTCTCGTTCCAGTCCGCAAGGCGTTGTTTCTCATCCGCGTTTTTGACTCTTGGACAGCAACACGGATCAAAACTCTGGGATTCTCCTCTCCGCTTCCTCAAACGACCAGCCCTCGTCTTTTCCGAGCTCTTTTCCTCGACCTCTCCTTTCGGGTCACCTCTTTTTTTCTTTTTCGGATCTCCTGGTCTCCTGAAAAAGAACCCTTTTAAACACCAGGGGTGTGTTCACAACACGCCCCTCGCTCCTTCTTATTCGCAGCTCACCAAAGTCTCTCTTGACCTCCTCCTTTTTATTGGCGCATAACACGCCTAAACACACCCGAGCCGTCTGGCCCAAGGCGCCATAGTTCCTTGTCCACATCTGGACACACTTGTCCAACGCCAAACACACCCGAGCCGTCTGGCCCAAGGCTCCATAGTTCCTTGTCCACATCTGGACACACTTGTCCATCACGCCACCTGTTTCTAGTATTCCATTCACAAAACCCTAGAAAAGATGACATGATTATTTTGAGATAGGCTTCGCCTATTGTCAATGGGGCGCCGGCTCTACTTTACTATTATGGCGACCCGTCTGTCTGACTTCACTCCCTGAGTTCAGACAATAAACAATGGCCCCATGGCCACGTGCACTGGTCACTCCCCAGCTGGTTGATCATAAAAATCCAGGGACAATCGATGGGTGTCGTTCTTGTCCTTGACCAGCTGGTGAAACCATAAAACCTATTGTGAATTGAAAGATGGGATTCACTCCCCTCGAAGATGTCACAACTCCTTCCCCCTAAAAAAGGTCCATTTCACGGGACTGCTCTGGTCCTAGTTGGATTCAGTTCTTAGAAATCACACACATAAAGATCGTCCCATCAATGAGATTGATCAGGGCAGCAATCCCGGTATTAAACACAATAAAAAAATAACATAATACATGAATCAAATTTCAAAAAAAATGTACACTTCACACAATTAGATCTTAAAATCCGAATATGGGATTCTTTTTCTCAAAGTTACATTTCACCTTTAAATTATAATTTTTAAACAAAATGCGTCAAATGCCAATCTCTTACTAACCATCTACACTTAATCGCGCATGACTACAGAAGTAAACATCTGTGAGCGTACACAGTCCTAAGTATTACTCATTCCCATCTACTTATTCCAACGTTGTTTCCAACGATATTAAATAAACATTTATAAATTCCAAGCTTTGCAAAAAACATAAAAACCAAATTTTTAAATTAAGAAGTTTAAACTAAGACTTTTTTAAATTTAATTAAATTATCGCTATCAGCAAGTATTATCACACCCATCATAACAGGTTATTCACAATTCATGGTATTGTCTTCTCCATTACGTTAGTTATTGAGGAAACACTTTAATTGGGAATATAATTAACAAGCCTCTCAGTAGCTCATGCAATGAATTTCACTATATCTACATTACGTTAACACGGAACAAACTTGCCCATGTCTCTAATTTACCTTTAGTCGGTCCGACTTCCGACCCAACCCTACTCAACCATTTTAACACTAAGTCTATTTTCTTTACACGGTTTTTCCAAATTTCCATCAGAATGTCTATATCGACCATTCGCGGTACTTCAATCGGCTCTAACAACCTCAAAATCCGAGTCGTTAAATTACATTCATCATAAGCACAAAGAAACTTAAACCTCTATTTTTTAATAATGTACATACCAACTAGCATAACGCATGTGGTGTGCTTCGGATAATTCATCAGTAGTGAACGACGAAAATACCACTTCCATAAATCCAATACAGTCACCCACGATGCCGCGTTGATCTTTTCTACCAAACTTTTCCTTCTTAAAAAAATAAATCTCGGCTCGCGTCACCTGGTTCAAATTCCCATACTTTATACATTTGATACGCGGGTACGGGTATCGGTTCACTCTCCCTAACCAAACAACGGGCAGAGTACGGTTTGACTGCCCCATCCCGTTCACACCTAAATCTAAAAGATACTCTGTATCCTCTCGTAGTGAATTAATTAACATCTGGGATGAACAACAAGTTTTAATTCTAAATGGCTTTCCCGTAACCAAATTAATATCCTTCTGTCTTAAAAGAATCGTCCCAGGATCTGGTAGAAACCTTTCTTTCTTCCTAGCATTAATCATCCTTAAATAGCTACTTCGATCAGGCGGTAATTTAAAATACAATTGAATTTTCCTTAAATTACCCTGAAAACCAAAATCCATAAATAGCTTTACCGAATAGAGAGTTTCGGAATCTATTCTTTCTGAGCTATTCTTCATAACCAAATTTTCCAATTCCGGCTTTCTACGGTACAATTTTATTAAATTAAGACGATAAATGGTACTGCGATCTCTTTTTCCGGGTAAATCTATCTCGAAAGTAAATTCTGAACCGATGTTAGACCTATTGTCCGTCGCTAAACTATCCTTATAAATCTCCCTTGGTTCTGAGAGAGGCAATCGCATTGCTAACCCGTCTTCCAAGCATGTCCGCCCATCTGCTTTACACGTGTTTTCTTTCACTTTTAACGGCCCTGCTATCTTAGCTATTGTATGATTTCGAAAACTTTCTCGATTCACTGTTAACTGCTTTTCACAACCCATTAACGTCCCAAGGGTATATTTTTCCTCACAGCTATTCTCACAAATCAATCCTTCAGGGTTCGCCACTTTCTTATCTCTTTTCAATTCAAAAGAGCCATCTCCGATATTATCCAGATTTATTACCCGCTGTGCACCCATCGCCACAGTTTTGACCCTTCCTTCACATACCCCTACTTTCATTTCCACGTCACAATCACTACTCCTATTCACGTTGAATTCTTTCCTTCCTACTTCAGATGGGTGGGAAACGTTCGTACACCTCACTGGGGGGTCACAATTCTTCTTTTCAAAATCACAAGACGTAGCGTTCTCCACGCTTTTATTAACTACCGGGTTAATTAAAGGCCTGCACTTATTAACCGGTTCACTAACTTCTGCGGTACGTTTTCCTGACAAAATACAAACATTTGCGAGATCGTCAATCCTATTCCCTGAATCAATTTGATGCCCTAGAAATAAGACTTCCTCTTCGTTCGCCTCTTTTTCTCTCTCGGGGGAAAATCCTTTTTGTTTACTTCTAGTTGTGAAGGTCTCTTAGGACCTCACTTTGAGAACGAGAATAATTTTGAGTCAAAGAAGAACCAGTAGCCATTTTTATAAATAACTTTCTTTATTTGGTTATCTTTCCCAAATAGAATCAAAGACTTATTAACAAATACGTCTACTAATATTATGAGGTTTTAAAGGTAATATCCTTTAAATTAACTTAATCAATTAATGATCTAATTAATGAATTTATTAAATAACGATCACGCAGGAATTACCACGATAAGAGATCCCAGAATTATATTTAATAATGTTCTTATTGAACATTTAACTTTAATCTCACTCTTAAAACTTTAATGAGACTTTAAACACAAATCTATATTTACCGCTCGGAATCTCAATTCTTGAGATTAAATATCTCTAACAAGAAATCTTCAATTTAAATCCACGAAAACTTTCTGCTTCAATCCCTATCTCCTACTGCTCTAACTTTACTATTTCGTTTGACTTAAATACTGAATCTAATCTGCATAACAAGGAATCCTGTCCGCTTTTTGGAGTTGATTGGAAATAGGTAGGGGAATTAAATTTCCCTAAAAAGGTCGACTCAGAAGGTTAGTGATAAAGTTCCGTATAGATTCGTCACATAGTCAGCACTGCGTTAACCAAGTGCACCCCCTGTTCGTCTGACTCCAGCCGTTCAGCTGTTCGGTTTCCCAATAAATATAGATCATTGTCACTACTATCCTGTTTTATTGCAGCCTTGGTATAAAACTCTCCTTTCTTCGTTTTGATTTTAATTTTGGCCAGAGGCAAACAGTGGCAAATCTCATCTAACGGGCTTTTCAACCAAACGTATTCAACTAGGAGGTCATTTTCATTAATCCAGCTTCGCGAACAGACGTCTATGGATGACCCCGAATCTCTTAGACATACGCGATCAATGCCATTTATTTCCATGTTCATTTTGAATTTTTTAAATGGGTCGTAATTCCCGGTATTTAAAGTTAAATTAGCTACCGTTTCGAAATTATTTTTCCTTAATCTAGGGCACACTGGCTTTATGTGCCCTGTCTCATTGCAGTAGTAGCATATTATGGGCTTCCTTTTCTCAAATTGATTATCCCCCGCCCTGGGGCACTCCCTCCTAATTTGAGAACTCCCATGGCTTACCTCATGCTTATAAGGATCCCTGTTCAAGGGCCCGATATTTTTACCCTTACTACTAAAATGCGCTGATTTATTTTTACTTTCGAGAGGCTGTTTATCAAAGGTTCTACGCTCCCAGGTTTTCGTAGGACCTGTTTTTTTATGCACTCTTCTAATCGCCTCAAAATGGTCCAATTTCTCAGCTAAACTTTTAGCCTCCTTGAAACCATCCCACGAATCTAGAAAATGGTCTACTAATTCACTTGGTGCTCTTTTTTTATTTGTTTCGTCACTAGTAGCTCTTTCAATGCGGCGAAGTCACCCACTTTCATCCCCGCTAGCCAGTTGTCCAGGTAGGACCTTAGTTCGAATACTAAATCCGCCCACATGGCCCCAGGTCTGCGTTGATGCGACTCAAATCTATCTCTAAGAGCTATCGGTGTGAGTTGGAACCGGGCCAAGAGTAGATTTTTTATGTGGGGGTAATCGTCGCTTTTCTCTAAAGGTTCTTTCGCTACTATCTCCGCAATTTCTATCGGAAGTAAAGGAATGAGTTGGGAGACCCATCTATCCTCAGCCACTTTTTCTTTTTTTTTTCGCCTGCCTTTCAAATATTTCAAAAAATAAATTAATGTCTGCATTTTTGCATCAAATTTAGGCACTAAGTCTTTTTAAATTAACACGTCTATTTACCCCTTGCCCTTCTAAATCGGCAGACGATACACTAACCGTCTCAGAGGCGTTAGACAATCTTAACCGCTCCAACTCATATTATCTTTCTTTTTCTTCTAAAATTCCCTCCATCACCGCTTTGATCGTTTCCATATCATTTTTATCACTTTGTAAAATCATATCCTTAATTTCTACTTTTGTTTGATCGCCGTTGACTTCTACCCCTAATTCCCTTCCTACTTCTAGCAAATCACCTTTTCTTAATCTTAAAAGGAAAGTCATCATGCAATAATATACAACACTAACTCCAATCTCAATTGTCACTAAAACAATTCAAATATCCAACGCAAATCAACACTACACTATACTTAGTTGTACTACACAAATTTATACAACTACCCGGCGTAACTAACCGTACACTAAACCTAGACTTTAATTATACTTCACAAAATTATACTCATAACTAGCATAACTAACAGTACCCTAGACTGAGACTTAATTATATTTCACAAAATAATAAAAATACTCAGAGTAACGTGACAATACACTACGCAAAACTGTGCTAACGAAGCAAATATACTACTGTATACTACGACCTAACTCAATAAACAAACACACATACAAACATAGCACATCAATACACTTCAAACAAACTTAATAATTTCTGTAGTCTCTCAGTCTAGACTTTTAACTTTATCTAGCATTACTTTCCCTACAAAATTTTACATAAACTAGAAATAATGTATTGCCGCCCCGATACGATACTCAAAGAAAAGACTGACCTTAACATTGCAGGTGGAGACACTGGAAACATCTTCCTCATCCTTCTCCGGGAAAAACGGAAGGCAGGCACTTCGCGGGCACTCTTCACAAGCAGGAAAACACAGGAATTCCGGGGAACCTTTCAGGTGGGCACGCTTCCTTAACACACGGGCACGAGCAATTCACTCCGGTCACTTCTTGTTGCATGTAATTCGATGGAACACATTTCTTTCACAAGTTGTGTGAGAATCAGGCGGGCATAACTCCATACGGCTGGCGTTTTATTTTTTTTTTCTCAATAAAGGGTTCGAGGCATCTATTCACAGAAATGCCTATCTCACAAAGCTGCCACCAAATTAGATCTTGCTGTAACGTCGTCAGAAGGTAGCGTGAAAATAATACATCACAGCAAGGTTGTGGGAGTAAAAAAAATACTTTGTTTTTTTCTCCAATAGGATAATCGATTTAAGTAAAAGTGTAAAATTAATAGTTTCCGTGCCTATAGCCGGTATGGTATTCCCGTTTTGAAACCGCTCACTCCACAGCTTGTCTCGGTCCAGTCCGCAAGGCGTTGTTTCTCATCCGCGTTTTTGACTCTTGGACAGCAACACGGATAAAAAAACTCTGGGATTCTCCTCGCCGCTTCCTCAAACGACCAGCCCTCGTCTTTTCCGAGCTCTTTTCCTCGACCTCTCATTTCGGGTCACCTCCTCTTTTTTTTCTTTTTCGGGTCTCCTGGTCTCCTGAAAAAGAACCCTTTTAAACACCAGGGGTGTGTTCACAACACGCCCCTCGCTCCTTCTTATTCGCAGCTCACCAAAGTCTCTCTTGACCTCCTCCTTTTTATTGGCGCATAACACGCCAAAACACACCCGAGCCGTCTGGCCCAAGGCGCCATAGTTCCTTGTCCACATCTGGACGCACTTGTCCAACGCCAAACACACCCGAGCCGTCTGGCCCAAGGCTCCATAGTTCCTTGTCCACATCTGGACACACTTGTCCATCACGCCACCTGTTTCTAGTATTCCATTCACAAAACCCTAGAAAAGATGACATGATTATTTTGAGATAGGCTTCGCCTATTGTCAATGGGGCGCCGGCTCTACTTTACTATTATGGCGACCCGTCTGTCTGACTTCACTCCCTGAGTTCAGACAATAAACAATGGCCCCATGGCCACGTGCACTGGTCACTCCCCAGCTGGTTGATCATAAAAATCCAGGGACAATCGATGGGTGTCGTTCTTGTCCTTGACCAGCTGGTGAAACCATAAAACCTATTGTGAATCGGAAGATGGGATTCACTCCCCTCGAAGATGTCACAGTATTATTCTTTTTAATTTTTTATATAGATACATTCTATTATACTTTGAAATGTTTTAACAAATGTTTGGCACAGTTTAGTCCAAATCTGCTCTTGCACAAACCCTACATGCTTACTCACACACACTCATAACAATGAATTCTTTTTGTTACTTAGACAAAATTGTACAATCTGTCAAAGTGATACCCTAATATAAAACCTTTACACTTTTCTGGAGTGATTAATGACATTGTTATTGAAAATATTAATAACTGTTGAAATTACAGTTTTATCTAGATTCTTTTTGTGGTACAGCTTAGTAAAATTCTAGCTCTTACACGATAAAAGTCAATCACATTCCTCAATACTTTTTGCTAACCAAATAGCACTTTTTTTATGATTCACAATGTATAATATATATTGTGAGATATTTTATTAATTACAATTTTGGTGATGATTTCATCGCATCAAGAATAATTATTAAAACAGGAACACTGAAAATTTTTATATGAGCCTTTGAATAAATGTTACCGTATGACAGCTAAATTTAAGTGTATAATGTAAAACTTTGCATTAGAAAGGTATTATGGCTTGTGTCTATAGAATTAGAACATATCCAGAGATCCAAATGGAATATAACAAAGTTTATTTCTCTATTTTGAAATTTTTTTTTTATTTTGGATGATTTGTAGATTAAAACCCCACACTGTATAACATATATATATATACATAATTTAAAAATGTAAATTTCTTTAATTTGTTATTTTAAATTTTCAAACATGTATTCCAGTAGATATTTTTTAACTTTTCAGTTACTTTCAGAAATAATTCATATGAATTTTCTTGTATGCTTTTTTATAAATTTCTGTATTGAATGGCACACTGTGTGTGTGAAGGATACCGTAAAGTTTAAGTTTTGATTTAAAATAAACAAGGTAGAAACTTAATTTTAGTTTGTTCTTTTTAAGACTTCTGTAATAGTCACTATCCAAAGTCATACATTTCTCCCAGTGTTTCTTGGCATTTTGAAGATTGTTATTGTAGAACTCAATAGATTACATTGAAAAATACTGTACCAGTTCTTAATCAACATCATTTTTACTGTCAGATCTTTGACTCTACAATGTTTCTTTAAATTCTGGGAATAGGAGGTCATTTGGAGCAAGATCTGGAGAATAGGACATTTAGGGCAAAATTTCAAAGTTACATACTTTGAGATGCGGTTACTGTACCGCATCTCAAGATGAATCTGCAGGTACACTGTCAGTGAAAAGACCAATGCTCTTTTGGTCAAGTCACAGCTGTTTTTGAACAGAGCAACATGCAATTTGTTATGTAGTGTGCAGTAATAGACACTAATGGCAGTCTGATTGTTCTCGAGGTAGCCTTTTTTTTGTCTCAAAAAACAGACAGCTTGAACATCTCTGCTGATTCTTTTACTCATACGGAGAGGCTTCTGCTACTCGTTTATCCTCTTTGGTCTCTAGATTCTATTGATTGATCCAAGATTCATTTATAGTTACTAGGTGCCCAAAAAGATACAACATCTCCTTTGACAGGGCATTCTGTATTTACTTCTGAGAAGAAGCTGGTAACCAGGGAGCACAGCATGCTACACCTTTGTTATTTTCCACATACTGCCATAACTATGATCATCTCATTCATGATCGTTTGGATAGTTGCTATTTGGTCTAATAGAATAAATTCATCTGCTTTCTATACTGTCGCTTCATTGATTGAATATTAACGTCGCACTGTTCAGCTACACGAGGGCTTTTGGCGACGGACCACGTAATTTTGAACCATGGTCAAGTGACGTGGACGACACCTTCTTTACTGTGGCAGCAGCATCCATGAGTGATCTTGTATTTTTTTTTATCGTCTATGAATGAGTTGGTCAGTTTGAAAACTTTTTTTCCACCCTTACAGTAGTGTTATATGATGGGAAATTATTTCCGTAAACAGCCATCATTTTTATCATGGATTTGTAACTCTGTAACCTTTCAAATGAAGAATTTAATCACAATGAGAGTCTATCTTCTCCATATTGCAAATTAATTCTATCTGCTTCATGGAACCAATGAAATTTTCATTAATAGCTGAGATGTACAACATTAAGTATCAATTAATATGCAGCATAAATTTTATCCAAGTATTTCAGTTTTTTCATTGTAATAATTGAAACTTTCCAATATCATAGATGTTTTTTTATAGTAATTATATCAATGTGTGTGTGTGTTTTATATATATTTCATACATTTAGCTGTCATTATCCTACCTATATATTTTTACAATTTTTTTTTCAGATGAATTTCATTTGGTTTGCAGAAGAAAAATGCACACAAGAAGATGACATGTGTTAATCAAGATTTTTAATCTTATGGTTAGTTTCTAATTTGAATTATAGTTGAAAAAAGAAGAGGAACAACACTGTGAATAATATTATGGAACATCAACCTAGAATGTGACAGCATCAAGATCTGAATTATGTCCGTACAAAAAATTTAAAAAATCTGATGGTGTACTATGAACTTCATATATTTGTATCTAACACTAGCTGAGAAGAGTTAGAAAAAAAATAATATTAAACAATTGAAAAAATGATTTTTTTCTCTGAAATTCTTTTATGTCCGTAAAAAAAGAGGAGAAAAATAATCAAATTAAAGAAGAGGAGCCTAAGATATTGCTAAAGAGCATGTCTCCCTATGAAAAATGTCAGAACTGGAGAATACAAGAGGAAAGGCATAGTAAATACACTTACAAATTGTTTCTTGAGGAATTAGTACGGTTGAATTCTTCTAAACCTCTTTCCAAATGTGAAGCAGTTTCAAGTACCAACTTTACTTCAGAAAAGAGTTTTGAAAATAGTAAACAGGACTCAAAACTGTCAAAAAGGATTCCAGATCAAAAACCTTTTAATGTTCTCATTGATCAGCTTTCATCAAATGAACTTAATGGAGAGAAAAACCTAAAAGTTTGTGGAAAAACATGTAAAGGAAACTATTTTAATAAAGGTAAAAATTTTGTTTTAAATAATGCTAACAAAAGTTCAAATGGTTTGACAAACAAAAAGTGTTTAAAACATTGTCATGTTCTTCTAAAAAGACTTAACTTAAAGGAGTCTAATTTGAGTGAAAACAGAGCATGTAGTGCAAATGAAAAAAAAAAGAGAGATTTAGATACATTAAAACGTGCAAATGTTTTAAAAAATTACTCAAACTTAAAAGACATTATAAAACGTTCTAAAAAAGGACCTACACTTAACAGAGATTCTATGTCTTTTCCTTCTGGTTCAAGAAAAATGAACATTTTAGGTAATGCTTTTAAATTTCAGCCTTTGAGTGTTGCTAATGCTAAAAACTGTGTCTTCCCATTCTATTCATAACGAAAACAAAGGGTGTACAAAATGTACAAGTACAAAATGTACAACTTAACATAAATAGACCCGTACATGTGTTCAGTTGTATACAGTGCTTTGACATTTTTCATACTAATGAACGATATTATAATCATTTGTGTTTGAGAAAAAGAAAGGTTGGTTATGTGTGTGATATTTGTGAAGAAATTCTTAAAACTGCAACTGAGTATGGAGATCATGTTAAAGATCATTTCAAAGATTATTTCAAAGATCAAATTTTATGAAAGTAAAAAAGAGAAATAATGTTAAAGTTTAATAAACATATGTTTAAAAAAAAAAAAATCATTCCTTTATGCAATTTAATTTGCTTTGTTTCATGGCTGTTTTTATATTTTGCAAAACCCCATGGCAAGTTTAAAAGAATTGTTTTCTCATTAATTATATTTAAAGAATTGAAGCTATTCCTTTTTCACGTTATGTGTGAATAAGTTTAATGTAATAACGAGGAGTAATGTACTCTAAAATTTCTTGCTAGTTTTCTGTATTGTGTAAAATATTAGTTATTTATCTCATATAAAATTGATCATATGATGTTTGACTACATAAATCTTTTTACATTCTATATCAATGCCAAAAATATTTGCTATTTTGTATATGAATGTAAACTCATTTATATTGTTCTATGTTTAATGGGACGGATTCATTCCGGGAAAAAATCGTATTTTAAAAAATTTTGTGTTTTCTTGTAAAATAAAAAAAATTTGAATTTTTTGCTGTCTTTCTTTTTGATGGTTATGTTATTTGCATCTAGTGAAAAGAGAAAGTTCTCATATTTTATTAAATACAAATGCTATAAATTTTTTTTATCAACAACGAATTTTTTAATGTAATATTTATTGACTCCATGTTTTAGGAACAATGTGAAAGTCATCTTACATTCCTCTCTTTTTAACTCACTCCATTTGCCAGAAAATTTCATCTTAAAACATTAAATTAGAAATAAAGTACCGTTCAGAGGCATAATTTTTCACATTTCATTAATTATCCTGAAATGGGACATCTAAATAATCACTTCACAAAAAGGAAATATTACAATTGTTAATACATATTTTGTAAATATTACTTGCAATAAACAAAAGAGAATGAACATCAAAATATCATAAATAAATATATTTTGTTTATTTATCCAACGCCCGTGCTTGGCTTGACCATTTGACGCTGAGCCTCCCAGTACCGACTGGCGATGTCATCAGCCGGGTATTCGGCGAGTCCAGTGCATTGGAGTAAGTGGTCGCCATCCATTCCAGCATGGCCGCAGAGTGGGCAGGTGATGTTAGCAGAAACGCCAAGCCAGTGGAGGTATACCAGCACCTCCTAGATACAAGGCCTGGCCACTGATTTGTGACGTCACTACTAGTAGGGAGAGATCGTCCATCGCCTACGGAGTTTCTCTGATGCATTTTTGTTATTAAACTAATGATACACTTTTTTTTTTACTGGAGATTAAAAAAAATTAGTAAATTAATTATATTATATTGTATTTCATGTACATAAAACATAAGTAAATATTAGTTTTCCTATTTAAATAATAATTGCAAGTATATGATTATCCATGTATTAACTCGGGGAATATATTCTATACTTGGAGCGCCAACACACCACCAGTGTGTTTTTCTCCGTCCGAGTGCACCTGATAGAGAAAAAAAAAAGAGAAAGAAATGCCTGAAGGAATCGGGCGTCAATATCTTAACAATTATTTCCTTAGAATTTGAAATAATAAAATTGATTAGAAATGAACCAGTTAGCAAAAAATGGCAGTACCGATCAACTGAGCGTGACGTCATTTTCGTTCTCCGAGGTTCAGAGAAAAGAAATTGAACTTCTCTCTGCGTTGCAGGGGGGAACAACTGGTTTCGTTTGAAGGGTGAAAGAGTTAAATTTTCATTTTCGGCGAAGCTGGGAGGGTGTTCTATTTTAAAAGATACTAGGGATCGAGAAGACGAGTGGCTAGGATGATTATAGAGTCCGGCCGTAGTGGAGGTGGATTGAATTGCAATGAGTGGGTTGTTATGGATGTTGACATGATCGTAGAAAGTACTTGATAATGATCTGATTCTCTCGTTTATCGGATCGATATTCGAGTCAATATGGAGGTAACGTCTGGCGATGAATCTTGGGTATTTGAGAATTAAACGGAGCATGTATTAACTACGAACGCATTGCGTTGAACATAAACACATTACATTGCAGCAAATTATAAGAGCCTTTTGTTTTCTTATATTTCTTTTTTTATGTAACTATGATTATTTCTTAATTTTAAAATTTATCTTCTTATTTTTTTTCAGAACAGTTACAAAGAGGAAAATAAAATAAGAAATAGTTTTTATAACAAAAAACGACATACAAATTTAAAAGCAGTAACTTTATTGGTATCTCTCTCTCTCTCTCTCGCACATCAAGTATTATTAAGTAAATTTCAAATATATTTGTAGATAAATCTACACCTGTATAATTATAGATATATACAGAAAAATAAATATATACTTAAAAATAGATTACACAGTTTATTTAGCTGTTTGTCTGTCACTTTTCTTTCCTTAAATTTTTAGTACTTTTTCTCTCAAAAGTAGTTAAATATGTTTAAAACTTTATTGTTATAAAATTAATAAACAAAAGTTTGCTGTCTGCATAACAGCATGAAAAATTACCATAAAATAAGTTGACAAAAATATTTTTTTGTTAAACCCATACATATATGATTACAGATATATACATGAAATTAAATATGTACACAGAAACAGATTACACAGTTCATTTAGCTATTTGTCAGTTACTTTTCATTGCTTAAAATGTTTCTATATTTTCCCTCCAACTATAGTTATTCAATTATGCATTGTTAAAAATGTAGATTAAATGTTTTAAAACTATTGGTATCATGCACAGTTATAAGCAAAAATTCTTCACTCTTTCAATAACAGCATTAAAAATTACCAAAAATAATGTTCCCATAAATAACAATATAACAGGTTATCGTAAAATAAGTTAAAAATACATGTTTTAGATAAATTGTACATATATTAAAGCATAGATGTATACCTAAAATGTATATATATAGAGAAAATATAATACAACCATGTATAAAAAATTTAATTCATTTAGCTAATAAAGTAGGCATTTTTTTTCAAAGCAAAAAAAAAAAAAAAAAACACAAATTTAAATACAGTAGTTTTATTAGTATCAAATACAATTACAGCATTAAGAATTATTAAATAAATTTCAAATATATTTTTAGTCAAAAATCTATACTATGTAATTATAGATATATACAGGAAAATAAATACATACATAAAAATAGATTAAACAATTTATTTAGCTGTTGTCACAATTACTTTTCTTTCCTTAAATCTTTGTTACTTTTTCTCCCAAAAGTACTTATTCAGTTATACGTTGTTACAAATGGGAATCAAATATGTTGTTAACTTCATTAGTACCATGCATAGTAATGAACAAAAATTTACACACACACTATTTGCAATAACAAGCATTAAAAATTACCAAAAATAAAGTTCCTACAAATAACAAAATGACAAGTTATCGTAAAATAAGTTAAAAATATTTTTTAAATAAATCATACATGTATAAAAGCATAGATATACACCTAAAAATATATATATAGTGAGAGAGAAGAGAGAAATAATGCACCCACATACATAAAAATAATGTACTTTATTTAGCTAATAAAGTATGTATTTTTCTTTTCTTCGTTTCAACCTTTTTAATATCATTTTTTTCCTTACAGAAGTTATTTAATATTGCATTTTTAGAAGTGAGGATAATATGCTTTAAAACTAGCTCAGAAGAATGATCATTGTTACAAGGTTCATCATATAAAAAAAATTCATTTGAATTTATCAAGCTAATCGATATTTCTGAGGCGATTTGACGTTGATTATTTTGTTTAAGGAACATATTTTCATAATCATTAGAAAGAAGCTTCTGAACTATTATATAGTTGTAGAGCACTGCTGTAACAACATCTGGAGAAGGGCACAATAAACTTCCTCTGTCTAAGTTACGTATTAAATCATAGTAAGAATTTAGTTCAAAAGATTTATTAAGAACGAGTGATTTGGAACAAAAGTCGCATTTTAATTTTTAAGTGCTGCTCTAGCACAAACACCAGCCAAATATGTTAAAACAGGTAGATACGGCTGAGC